>JAQIXA010000278.1:0-50672 GCA_034699045.1 Nanhermannia cf. coronata Gr-Ori-00579 | reverse complement strand
ATTTGTGAATTTTTTTAGGTATAAGTTTTTAGGAGACATTCCCTATTTCTTTAGGATACATTCCATATTCCCCATAATAAAATGTTCAAAATTGAGAACATTTTCAAGAATTCTAATGTTAAAACGAGGTCAAAAAATTAAAATTTAATCAGTTTCAATCAATTCAAAGAATATGTGACCCAATTTAAAAAAGTTGTTGCTATTATATTTTGAAAACTTTTTACCTATCTAAATCTAAACTAAATTGATCTAAAAAACTTTTTTTAAGAATATTTAAGAATAAATAGTTTACTATGTAGGTAGGTATACTAAAAAGACTTTTGTTTAATCTCATCCCTATTTTGATTGAATTTACCCCTATATATTTAAAGTTTAACTTTATCTCTGGTATGTATGAAATTAACATAAAAATTTTTTAGTTTTCTAGTTTGTTTAGTAAGGTTAGGTACGATCTTAAAAAATTTTGAGTTAATTTCATACAAGAGATCAAAAATATCAGGGGTAAATTCAACCAAAATAGGGACGAGATTGAATCTTACGTAATAAAAAGTGATCTAATCGATTAAGCAACTTTTAATTTATAATTTATTTTTTTATTTATCATATCATCCACCTTTTTTTGATACTTTCATCCTACACACCGAGATCTCATCAATAATTCATATTTTTACTTTAGGTGCCTAAACTTACTTAATTTAACTTTTGTATAAGTACAAGCATAAAGCAAGTCTTTGTTGAAATTTATTTTGTAAAATAATGTAAGTAGATCAACTGGCAGGTAACTTTAACTAGGATTTAATTAGCTCTATGGTTAAATTATTTATTGTAGAGCAGAAATTAATTTTTGAACTCAAAGGCCTCGAGTTTGGTTAAAATTGCTTTAATAGTTTACAAGTAATCATCTATTGTAGAATCAGGTAAAGAAAGACAGCTTTCTCTTCGCTTCAAATTGTCTCTACTCTAAAATCCTGGATTTCATGCATGAAATCCTGGATATAACATGTATTTATGATACTTGTAGATACTTGTATGTATATCAGCAATAAGCAATAAATTTAAGATCAATATCGAAGGTTTATCATTAATATGCCCTATATCTTCAAATTTTTATCGATTATCATCAATAGTATCATTGTACAGTACACATTTTTCAAAAAATGTTTATATTTGATCTGATTAGACAAGCTAACAAGGGAATAGACCTTTCTGGGTTCTTGGACCTTGACATAAGTGATATAATCAAATACAAATACGTCATCAATAGTAATATTAACTCATGAAAAGTATTTAGATAGGGTACTCTACTATAAATATTTTTCATAAGGTTCTCGAATTATCACTGTTTTTCGATCAATAACTTTTAAGAATAGACATTAGTAATTGTGCTCGCTTCGCTCGAACGTTGACAATAAGGTTTTTAAATCGACCTATTTTATTTAATAAGTATCTAAGCTACTCTTATACATAGGTCGATTATTTATTCTATTATATTGATTCTAGTAGGATAAAAGACCTTTCTGTACCTCTAATCCTAAGCCTGATATTTGACCTAGTACAAAAAATTATAGATTCAATTTTCTTATAGATAACCCAAGGATCTCCATATGAGACCAAAATAAGAATAGCTAACAAAATTTCAAATTTCTAGGAAATTTGCTGGATTTTGGCCTCATGGGGTAGGACAAAAACGGGACAATGATTTCGAGAACCTTTGAAATTTGCAAAATAAGGTTCGAGTTCTCAATTGATTATATTAGGTCTCTTTCTGTACAATGTAATGGCTTTTAAAATCCAATTTGTTCCATAAATAATTTGACTAAATCTGTCAAATCCAGGAGGTTCCAGGTGCCAGTCGAGGGATATTGTTTATTTTGAAATTCTGTCTGGTCTTGACAAGAAATTGAAGAATTTGAAGCTATTGTATACGAGTATTTTATGTAGATAAATGTTAAAATTATTAATACATAATACGAAGGTAACAATATAGCCTGTAGTATGTACATACGAGTAGGAATAGGACCAAATGTATATGGGTTATGGGTTTCTTATTATATAATTTTTAGTAGTATGTAATTTAGGCTTTATC
Organism: Nanhermannia cf. coronata Gr-Ori-00579; assembly: GCA_034699045.1. Lineage (NCBI taxonomy): Eukaryota > Metazoa > Arthropoda > Arachnida > Sarcoptiformes > Nanhermanniidae > Nanhermannia > Nanhermannia cf. coronata Gr-Ori-00579. The sequence goes on along the minus strand of JAQIXA010000278.1, from coordinate 48,586 downwards.
AATTTTTTTGGAATTTTATATAGGTAGGTAATTATTGAAAAAAATTCTATACCTACTGGTGGGTATAGAATTTTCCTCACCTTGATCTGAGGCATCGATTAGCCATTTAGGGGAAAAATAATATTTATCGGTCTAAATATTCAAAAAATCATATTTTTTGGTTGGTTTTTATCTCAACTTGTACGTTGACCGTTGAAAGTGCCTATATGAGTTTAATTCACTTTCTATAGCCCTATTGACACGTTATTTTTTCTAAAAAATTAATTTTAATGAGCTCTGATTTAATCTTATTTCCATTTTAGTTGAATTTACCCCTACATTTTTGTAAAATCCTAACCTAATATGACCTATAAGATAAGATAAACTAAAAATATTTTGGATTAATTTCATACTGCAGGGGTATAGTTATATAAAGGTAAATTAATAATAATATCTACTACTTGAATATCTGTATTATAGGTATGGTTTAAAATGTTTAAATTAGTCTAGTGTTTTGAAACTCTACAATCGAGTCTATAGAATTTACCTTTATTTTATTAAATAAAGGCCTATTGAACAAGACTATTCAGTCGGTTTAGTTCAAGTAAGTTGTAAAGGCCTATAAATATAGAGAGGTATTTTACCTTATAACATTGATATAGTAAAAAACCGGAAGAATTTTAGATTTTTGACTTTGTAGTAGTATTATTTTAATTATAGTTACAGATAGATATTAGAAATAAGCCAAAAATCTGAAATTCTTCAGGTTTTCTACTATATTATATGTAGTATGCATAGGTACCCTACCTAAGTATTAAGTATACTGTACATTAGGTATATGTATGTATATATCAGTATTATTAAAGAGAAATTTATTAATGTTGAAAAGTTTTTGGTCCGGTGAACCGAACAGAATCAATCAAAAGATAAAAAGAGATTTTGAGGTTTTCAAAATTTGACACTTTCTTTGATGTCATTCGAGTTTCGAATCGAATCGTGGCTTTAATAATAATAAGTTCATACCTTGAACCTACACATCAACATATAATTATTCATATAGGTATAGGTAGTAACGACTACCTACCTATAACTACTGTAACTACTGCGTTATGTAGTAAGTAGTAACTATTCGTATTAAAAACATCAGATTTCAATAAGGATTCGATATAAAGTACCCTACTTACTTACTTTTCGTAATATTTAAGTCTTATTATAAAGAGTTATTTTGTTAAAAGGTACTTACCTATATCCTTCTTTCAGAAGGACTTAAGTTTGATTTCATCCCTATGTTGATTTTTTCTCCTAGATTCTTGGTCTAAATTTAATCTTGTATGAAATTAAACCAAAGTTTAAGATAGACCAAAAATATAAGAGGTAAATTCAACCAAATTAGGGTATTAATTTGAAGTTTTTCAGCAGAAGCATCAGATCTAGAATCTTAGGGACTTTTGAAATTTTTGAAGCAAATTTTTTATAAGATACCTTAACTTCACCTTCAAGTACCCTACCAGTAGAGTATGGGTACTCACTCTTAGCTTTAAATGTAAGACTTTATATAGAAGTTTTATTCTATTTTATAAAATGGAAATTATTCAATAATTAATCAAAGGTTTAATACCATAGGTTGGTATTGGTATTGGTATAATTTAATGTCAAATAAGTCAAAAAAAGTCATTTTTTATTTACATATTTATCTACTTTCTCTATAAGGGCTGTAAAACTCAATTTTGTAATTACATATGCTACCCTATTTGATTATACAGGGTTAGGATAGGATAGACATTCAAAGGTGTTAAATTCTTATAATCTAATAGCATAATGATCTAATTTAATTTTATAATAACTGCTCGGACCGAAAAGTGGTGCCAAAAAATAAAATTTTAAAATAGGGCATTTTAGCGAGATATTTTTGACCGACGGAACATTTCAACCGCAACCGAAACCGCAGAATACATTGGTAATTGGTAATAGGAAAATTTATAGTACCTATGTTCCAATAGTATTTCTAATTATATAATTAATTATAATATCAAATATTATATTATATATCTATATTACAAACTACAAATTAATTAAAATAATTGTAAATTATTTCGAAAACCGAATACTCGTATGTATGCAGCTGAAATCTGAAGGGCACTTTAACACTATGGTATGGTAGGTATATAACTTAAGTGTCCTACCATCACTAAAATAGGTACTTGTAATTTTCCATTGTAAATTAGCTAAAATTGCAGACAAAATAATTATCTGTAAATTAACTTGCTTTCTTGAATTGACTGTATCTCTAACCAATACTAGCATGCTAATTGAATTATGTCGGGATATTTTTAAAAAATAAATCCGTGTAAAATAGAGGTTAGACTTTAAAAATTAGGCAAATTGTGCTAAATATTGTAAGCATGACTAGGGTTGCTAGTCGGTTTTAGAAAAATCGAAAGTACCTATGAGAGAAAGCAAAAATAAGCAAGATAATCTAACATAATATGTTAGATTAGGCCTAAAAATGATGTATTTTTTTTTCATTTTTGTATAAAATCTATCTGGAAATTTCAGACCTCTAGGCCTTAAAGCAGTTATTTACTGAAATCATTCTTATGATTGACATGGACCATATTTTACAAGAAATGTTTAAGCAAAAAAAAAGTAAAAGATATGGCACTAAATCTACCTACTATAAGAATTGGTCAAAATCTTAATTTAAAATTAAGATTTTGACCTTTTTAGAATTAAGAATGCTTTTAGCTTTATTAGTTTTGTAGAGTCATAAAATATTTATTTATCTTGAAAATTCTTAAAAACTAATTAATTATTATGTAGGTACATGTATTTTTAAAATTAGTGATACAATTATAATAAGTACTAGATAATTATCCTTAATTAAAGTACTCTATAGACTATTTTACACTATAAATTGTAAGTACCCTAACTACAAGTACCTAGACCTATGTATATTGGTTAAAGTGTTCTTGAAATTAACAGTAGGTACAATTTACAATAGCACTTATTAATAGACTTTCATGCCCTATTTTAGTTGAATTTACCCCTAAATTTTTGGTCTAACTTTACCTATGGTATGAATTAACCCAAAATATTCTAGTTTAGTTTAGATTAGGTTAGGATTTATATCAAATTTTGAGCTAATTTCATCCAGGGATGAGTTAAACCAAAAATACAAGGGGTAAATTCAACCAAAATGGGCATGCGATTAAATAATTTACTACAATACTGTATATAGGTACAATTTTTCTTACAATTTTCTAATCTAACAATTTTAACTTTTTTACAAATCGAATCTTTCTTACTTTAAATACGATATTTAAGTACCCTACTCTAATAAAGGTACTAGTTCCAATCTAATTGTCTACAATTAAACAAGTAAAGGAATCTAAAAGTTCAAAAACTTAAAAATTTCTAAATTATAAAGTAAATTTTTAGTAATACCCTACTAGTATGTAGTAGGGTACATGAAATATATTTTGAAATATGAAAGTTTGAAAGTTATTAAAATATCAAACCTTATTTAATTTATATCGATATTATGTAGATTTGAGTCCCTTTTATAAAAGATACACACACTTTATAAAGTATCTTATATAACTACTAAAGTATCTATTTTCTATATTTTATTTATTGTTTTATTTAACTTTGCATATTCTTGGACGATCTTTTAAATTTTTTTTCTACAACTTGTAGAATTTTGTTATAAAAATTTGATTAAAACAGCACATTTTGAACAGAGCGAACCTACAGATACCTATTATACATGATCATTCAGAATACCCTAGCAATGTTTAGGCATTAATATAGTATAGACATAGACCAGATCAGATCAGATTTTTGAACAAATAAGATATGATATCGATAGATAATTAACTAAGATTACAAATCTAAAAATTTTATGATGCTAAGATTAACAGATCAAAGGTTAATGAGTCAATGAACTCAAGACTTTTCAATCAGAGAAAAATTGAAATACAGAATAGGCTAAAATTGCTCCAAAAGACTTAAAATGCCTAAATTTATGATTCTCAGGCATAATATGGCTCAAAAATTGCAAATCTTGACATTTCGAGTCTATTTTAGCTTATTTTAATTCAAAATTTTTCTCCAATGTAGAAAGTCTCCATATTGACCCATAACTTTAGAACTTTTAATCTTAACATCAAAAGGTTTTCAGATTCGGAATCTCAGTTAAATTTCCTATCGATTTCATATATCACTTGTTCAAAAATCCGATCTGGCCTATACTTACTCTATTAATGTCTAAATATTTTCATACATTTGGAATATTCTGTATAATTATGAATAGCTTGAATTTTAGATACCTACTTTAACTACATGTAATGTAAAATTACATATAAATTTGATCAAAAGCCAGCTAATTAAATGCTTAATTAAAAGTAGCAAGATAATTATACACAAAGTTGATATAATTATTTTATAAAATCATTATCTTCTATATCTATACCAGATAGTACTTAATTTTGACGTATAATTTAATGCCCCATTCAAAGTCCATTTGGTAAATTACCCAGTCTTTTTGTCAACCACATTTCAAATATTTAAATATATTTTCTACGCGCATTTGGGCTCATCATTTTATTTTTACATATTATTTTATGATATATTAACACTGTAATTTGCTCTACATGTATACAACAAAGCCTCTTTATAACGTTATCTTAAATATAACCTCACAAAGACTGAAAAATCCAGTTTAAAATATCGTTATACCAGTAGCTATTTATAAATGGTTATAAAAACCACTTTCTTTATTATTTATCTCCTTTCTTCAGACCTTAGGATGATGTTATAAAGAGACCAGACTGTATTTATTAGGTACAGTTATACATTCATTACTACTAAAATACAATTAATTACTACTAAAAAAATTCTAATTTCTAAATTTATATAGGTGCCTAGTACAACATTTGGGTTGCATTATAGAGACTTAAGTAGGTAGGTACATAAGGAATTTCACTGTATTAATACGAATCGTTATTTTTGGTACATTTTTAGGTCCTACATAATTATACCTACTAGGTATATAATTTCAGTCAAAACCTTTTTATAACGGCTTTTACTATGTATTCTGTTCTGTATTATGCGTAGCGTAGTAGTTATTTTTTTACAAAAAATCTTTACCTCTCATTTGACCCCAAGGGAAATGACACTTTCATAACGGCCACAATTAGAGCCTTTTCATTTACATCATCGTGCCGTTATAGAGATGTTCTACTGTACACACTATACATGGTATCTCTTATTTTAGGGTTTATACTACCTTACACATAGTAATACTTAAATATGTAACTAGAAACATCCTACTTGATAATTTACAAAGATATTTCGTTTATCACATTTTCTCCAAAAAAATGCTCTCAAATTAGTGATTTTGAAAAGGCTTCGATTTAATCTCATCCCTATTTTGCTTGAATACGTAACTATATTTTAAGTCTAACTTTACTCTCTTCTGTATGAAATTAAGTCTTAATATTTTTAGTTTAGGATAGTTTAGGTTAGGATTTTAAAACATTTTGGGTTAATTTCATACAGAGACAGAGATAAAGTTAGATCAAAAATATAGGTGTAAATTCAGCCAAAATAGGGATGATATTAAATTGGATCCTTTGAAAATTGATTATGTAACTAACCAGCTTTGAGAAAATTTCTACTTTGTAGTTCTATAGTATCTGCTTAGGTCGAAATTTCAATAATTTTAGATACATAAACGAGTTTTTTTTTTCGGCCAATTTGACATAAATTGTGTCATTATATTTTGAAAGACAAACTTTTGCAAATGATTAATAAGTAGGTACTCTGAAATTATGGCATAAAACTTTTTATACTATGTAAAAATACATACCAAATGCCAAATAATGTCATTTTTGACTCTGAAATTTCAAAAATAAATCAAATTTTGAATATTTTCTCTAAGCTAGTCACGTCCAATCAAATTCAAAATATACTCTCTAATAATAATTCATTCAGTCAATACATTTCCAGACGGCTTTTTTATGATTAATGAATTACTTACTGTAGTTCATGCGATTTACATAATTTTATAAAGTATGTAGCAAGTACAGATTTAGGTACATTTTATTTGTATTTTAATGAGCTTTATAAAGTACAGCACCACTTCTGTATAAAGTACCTTTGCTTTCTTGTATATGAATATAGAGAAAAAATATGCAAAAAGTTAGAAAGATTATACCTACAGGTATACCTATGTATGTATATGTAATGTAATACAGGGTTTGCCAATTATCTAAGGCGAAATTTTTTTAAATCTTGTAAATTTTTAGGCTGTATGTACGAGTACTACGAGTATAATAAGAATCTCATATTTTTTAAATGTGAGATGAATTCGATAGAGAAATTAAAGGATTTTTTTTATAAAATTTTCGCTATAGATAATTGGTATACTCTGTATATCTGTAGTAGGTACATATATCTGTACTGATAGGTATGAAAGTTGAAAGTCTATTTTTTAATTGTTTTCAAACGCAATTCGTGATTTTCTGGCCTTGGATGGAGATGGCTGTAGCAACAGAATTTCCACCATTGACATCACCCAGTACATGGGACATTGGTTTAGAATGGTCCAATCCTTTGACCTCAACCATTTTTGGACAACATCTGAGGAAAAAAGCGAGAAAATTTCTTCGAAATTCTTTACAACAGAGGAAATAAATGTAGAAATTGAGTGAGAAATTGCAAAATTCCAGGTTATTTGCGACCGCTCGAAAAATCTGAAAGGCGAAATTGTTGCCGAGTTTCTCCGTGTAGCAAATGTTGAGAACTGCGACGGGCATGATGGTCACAAAAAAGAGGACCACAATGTTTGTCAGCAGGATTAGAAGCCTTTTCTCCTCTTTCCAGATCTTTTTGCTGATTTTTTCACCTCTTAAAAGTAATTGTTCACTTCCAACACCACCAACACCATTACCATTACTGTGTCCATTCCTTAGACCTCGCATTTCACGTCTTTTTTTAGAGATTGCTCGAAATCTGATGATAATCATGGTATTTAAGATGGCCAGGAGGAGAGCAGGACCGAATCGGATTATCATTCCTTCGACGATGAGATAGGCCGTAAAAGTAGTTGTATCTGTCAGATTTGAATTTTCTGTGAAATCGAATTTTGTCGAGTCATCTGCTGACCTGTCAAAGAATTTCAAAAAAAAATCAGCATGGTTCTAAAAGGTCTGCTTTTAAAACTCTAAGCAAATTTTCAAAAGATCTCAAATCAATATTCTTTATAAAGATTTTCTCTTTTTTTGGATAATAGAAGACGCTATATCATTGTATTGTATCTTATTAAGTATATATCGTGGTTTTAACCATTTTGGGACCATTTTAGCCAGGTATGTGACTAAATGAAATCAATTTCAGCCGGCTAATATCCAGCTCTGGATAGAATCAGTAGAGTAATAGAACTATGAAATGCAAAATTTAGCCAAATTGTGCAAAATTTTACCTGCAAATGGTTTTGAGAAATCCTAAGGGGAAGGATACAGCTGTGGCTATAAGGTAGCAGCACAAGATGGCAGAACGGGCTATCGAGTGCGTGTGAAACCGCTTGAACTCTCGTGGAACGCAGACGGAGATGAAACGGTCCACTGTCAGACATACGACGATGAAGATTGACGAGGCTTGAAATGTGTTGGCCATTGGCTAAAAAATAACAATAATTATAAATTATAAGAAATCTGTGGTCTTTTATCACTATTTTGGTTGAATTTATTCCTATATTTACTTTTTCCCTTAATTTAATTAGACAAATAAGTTTAGTTTGAAGTTAGAAGTAAATTAGAAGTTTAATTTCGGATTTAAAAAAAAATTGGGCTAATTTTATACCCAAATTATATCGAGGTAAATAGAACCAAAATAGGAATAAGATTAAATCGGAGCCGTTTTACAAAATAATCAGTTACCAATTCAAGATGACCATAGTACAAAGTGACAGGGTAGCTTCCGTAGGTACCTTCATGTTCGTTTGTCATCCGAATCTAAAAAATATCATCAAAAAAATTTTGACTCTGGATTTTCGACTAACAATCTGGAAATAAAACTGAATGAAATGTCTATAAAAAATTTTTACAAGGATTTATTTGATAATATTCGATGTTAGACATTTACGAGTACCATTAATTCTGAGATAATTAAATTCCTTAGGTAGGTATATTTTATTAGAAAAGAGATTATTAAGAACTTTTCAAATTTAATTTCAATCTTTAATTAAAAGCTTCATCTTTCTTATGTCTTCTGTATAGTACCCTTGGGTTAAAATGGATATAAAAATTTAACTGTCTTTTTATTCACTTTTGCTAAAAATTTTAATAAATTTTATGACAAAAATATGGTGTGGGCGTTTATAGTGTCCCTACTACTATTCATGCTAAGATTTTAATTACTTTTTTGTAACTTTTTAGTTAGTAGTTAGTTTATTATCTCTAGATTACCTATCATATTATGGGTGATAAACTTAATTTTGAATTTAGATTGAACTTTCCCAATTATGCCGTTATATCCATGTTCAATTATATATCTATTTATAGAATCCTATCTAATAATATGACAAACTTTTTGAATTAATTAGATATATTTTTTCCGGATCACAGTTCTACCCTTAAATCAAGTTAGTACCTCATATACTATAATAGATATAACCAGGTACTTACTATTGGATTAGTAGTTAGTAAATTGCTCGAGAAACTTCTAGAATAATAATTTCCGAGTGAAACTGAAACTTTTCCGCGAGATCATCAAAATTTGTCATCAAAATTCTCAGAATGTCTAAAATTCGATTATGATCTCCAGACTATAAGTATATGTATCAGTATCAGAGCTTGTACTTGAACGAATATCTGCATTAATTCGATGACCCAATTAGACACAATTAAAATTAGAATTCTGAATCCTATATGACTCCTCGTCAATTGCTAAAATAACATAATTGTCCAATATAACCTCACATAATTAGAAAGAAAACGCATAAATTCCCATTTTTTGAGGATTTTTGACCTTAAAAAACCTCAAGTCCATTATTTTTCAATACAAAAATAGCAATCGAAAATTATAAAACTTCCAGATTATATCTATCTGTATTACATGCAGTTATTTTGTATGTAATCTAAATACATAGTACGGTATTATGTGTATCAGTATAAATCAGTATGCCTAAAATCAGTTGTACATCATTTTATATTATATAATTAATATATCTGTACATTAGGTATTTGCTTACTTATGTGTTTATTTACTTTAATTTATAAAATACTGATATGTACCCTATAATATAGGATATACTCTGTATGAAGTTGAGTTAATTACTAACAAGAAGACATGGTTCTGTTTTTTCCTATCACATATGGAATTGAAAATCAAAAAAAAAGTTTTAAATTTAAAAAAAAGTATACTCGTACTCGTAACATTAACATTATACTACTGCATAAATACTTATACAGTATTTATAAACTAGGTAATATTTCAAAAATTTAACTTGAGATCAAATATATACTGTAGAAGTTGTATCAATTACTCTGAAATTTTTCAATTTAAGAACAGGAAGTAATTCTAGACTAATACCATATAACTTGTATAAAGTAGGTATGTTCTATTTCATCTCTATTTTGGTTGAATTTACTACTATATTTTTGATTTAAATTTACACTTATCCAAAACATTTTTATTTTGTATAGGATATATTAAACACTTAAGATTAATTTTTATACAGCGGTAAAGTTAAACCAAAAATATAGATTAAATTCAACCATAATAGGGATGAGATTCAATCGTAGTGCCTAAAAATATCAGTCTCTTTATCCCATTGAGAGAAGGCAGGATAAAAAAAAATAAAGTTTGTTAAAGAAAGTTTATGATTAAGTAGGCCATTCGTCAACTTTTCAAGTCAATTTTCCTCATAAAGATATCTTGGACGATATTTACTCAAAATTATCCTTAGATAGGGGTAGATTAGGGATAGTTCAGAATTTGACTTTACTTTTGACCTGTTTGTTTAAGTATATCTTGGCTATCTCATACACACATACATATAGATTGAACAAATTAGATTATGATAAAATTTTGAGATATTTTAAAAATTAGTTCAAAAAATGAAAAATTTTGATTTTTTTTTGAAAGTGACCTTTTGTTGCTAAAAATGAAGGGGAAAAACGAGGTTCATAATGTAAGGGCCTTGAGCCTTGAGCCTTTAGCCAAAAAGTCTAAAATTTCAAAAAAAATTCATTTGTTGAACTAATTTTTAAAATATCTCAAAATTGCTCAAAAATTCTTAAATTTTTGTCCATAATCTAATTTGTTCATTATCTTTCAGCTAGTTTTGACCGTTTTTCAATAAGCATGTTACTTTAAGGGTTTTTCATATAAAAACACCTGATCCATTGAGGTTAATAGTCTAACTAATTCTGGGTAAAAAAGGCTCTACAAATTCAAAAACAATTCCAAACTATTCCTAATCTACCCTTATGTATGATATAATATATAAAAAAAGTCACTTTATAACACTATACGAGTAGTATCTACCTTATATTGTAAGTATAAGGATATTATAGTATATATACAATGTACAGAGTACAGAGTACAGAGGATAATTTATCTTATCCCTTAAGGTTTCAAGTGATCTCAATTTACTGAATTAAAAAGACATTGGATTTCCAGAGTATAGAGAGATAGACCTTTGAAAAAGGCTCCAATTACTTTCTTTCTTCTGCTGGAGAAAGCCTGGAGAAAGTCCGAGAAAGAACTTTCTCCGATTACAAATTTAGAGAAATTAAAAAGTATATCCTGAGATGAAATTGGGACCTTGTGTTCGATACCTCGTGTTTTCCGAGATATAATTCAATTAATTTGGAAATTTTAAAATGAAATTTCTCTATAAAGTCTCAAATGCTTAGTAAGCATAAATTTGAGAAATTTTCTCAAATTTTCTTTGCTAGAAAAGTGTTTTTGGGGATAAACTTTTCAAAAAGATATCTTCGGATTTAAGGGTTCTATACCTATAATATTATGCCTTGAAAGCCCATTAAATTACCCGAATATATTCTTTGAAATGTATTTTTAAACTCAAGTGTGTAATAATGTGCATTTGCATTTATTTATTTAGGAAATAAATTAAATGCAAACAACTTGATAGAGATTTTGTATTGTGAGAATGAAGCTTTTGATTATGTATTTGCACAAATTATACAAGATATCAATTTACTTTGAAGTTTTTTGGAGTTTAGATAAAAGTGTATAACTAGTAACTACACAGAAAGTCGACAATTTTGCTCAAAATTTGACTTTTAAGGTAGTATATTCCATCTAAATATAAGCCTATTACTGTGCGAGCAAAACGAGTACTTGATATTCAATTTTCTTGCAATTTGACTGTCTGTCAGCCCAGAAAATTATTAAAAATTACTCGAAGGATTTTAACCAAACTTTTCAAAAAGTTTCAAAAAGACATGGAGGATTCTAATGGGGTCTAGTTGTACCATTTTTACAAAAATTTAGCGTCATATTCTCTTTAGGAGTGGTGTTTTAGACTTTTGATCATAAGTTTCAGTGTTATTCAAATTTAAAAAAAAATTAGATTTTAGAGTCATAATTATAATATAGAGGTAATTTCAAGACAGAGATTTTGAATTTGACCCGACTTTTAATCTCAAAAATTGAGATTGAGATAATTTCTGCTTTCTACAAACATTTCTTAATGTAAATAAATAATTAACTTAAGAGTAGTTAATTAAATCCTAGTAGCATATGTGTATTTTGGAAAGTTATTTTCCTTACAGACACAGATAGTTTAATTATGTATACCTATATAAAATGATGCAAACTTTTCAAAATAATCGCCGATTCGGATAATTAAATCCACTATCATTAGTTTTACAAACATATCGATTTGGTTTAATGAAGACAAAATTCTGGAAATTTTTTTATTTTGAATCAGTAGGTAAATTCTAATCTATCTGTACTCTTTTAGCCTTGATAGTTGCCATCTTGTGAAATGTGAAAGTTATCTGATTAATAAAAAACCCAAAAATAGAAATTTTTATCAATTTTACCAAAAATTACCATGTTATTTTGGCCAAAATCTCAATTTCGGGCTCTTTTCCTAAAATGTGTTTTTGGCAATTTTTACACGAATTTGTATTCACCTAGATTCTAAATATATATCTAGATCTTAATATTTTGTATGCTTAAATTTAACCTTATTCCTATTTTGGTTGAATATACCCCTATATTTTTGGACTATCTTTAACCCTATATAAAATTTAACCCAAAATATTTTCTAGTTTAGTTTAGGTTAGTATTTAAAAAAATTTGGCTTAATTTCATACAAGGGCCAAGCTAGACCTGTAATATAGAGGTAAATTCATCCAAAATCAGGATGAGATTAAATTTTTTGATCTCTTTTTTTTGAGGAGAAAATATTTAGATCTAGATAAATATTTAGAATCTAGGTAGATACTCGTACAAATTCTTGTAAAAATTGCCAAAAACAAATTTTAGGGAAAAAAAGAGACCGAAATTGTGTAATTATTTAGATTGAGTAATTTAAACCCAAATTCGAGTTGAAAAGTTTAAGTTGTAAACTTTTACACAAAAAGCAATCTAAACAATTCTCCAAAAATAGAAGCTGAAAGGGCTCGATTCAGTCGATTTTAAGGTTATACAATTATAAGGAAATTTGCGACTAAGCAAATTATTTCATTACTACCCTATTATATCTATATATCTATATATATGTATTTATATGTAGGTATACGAGTAATATACTGAGTGTTCCAAAAGTATGTAGCGAAAATGTTTAGGCTTTAATACAGTATAAGTCTGGTCGGATATTTGAACAAGTAAAGATATGAAATCCAGAAGAAATTTAACGGAGATCACGAATCTCAAAACCATTTGATGCTAAGATTACTAGGTCAAAGGTTATGGGTCAATGAACTCAAGACATTTTAAATGAAAGAGAAATTGAAAAAAATTAAAATACCTTGGTCAAAATTGCTTTAAAAAATTTGAAATGTCAAGATTTACGGTTTCCGAGTACTATCTATTATGACTTGGCATCTCGTAAATCTTGATACACTATTTCAAGTTTTTGGCCAATTTTGGCATATTTTAATTTTTTTCAATTTTTCCCCCATTCAAGAAGCCTTGAGCTCATTGACCCATAACCTTTGTGACCTGTTAATCTTAACATCAAAAAATTTTGAGATTTTGAGATTTGTGATCTCCGTTATACAGATGATTCCTTATCGATTTCATATTTCACTTGTTCAAAAATCCTATCTGGTCTATCTGTACATATACTATTTTAAAGCCTAAGTATTTTCATCATCTTATTCTGGAAGACCCTGTATACAGATACAGATTCCCTTTTAAATTTCGAAAGAATCGCATTTTTTCTCTTAAAACTTAAGAAGTTTGCGGAAAAAAAAGCTAAAACTTTCTTAATGGAAATTTTAGAACAAATAAATAAATTTCTGGGTTACGCAATTTTACAAAGTCATAAATATTATTACTATCTACTTATAAATAAGTTTAGTCAGTAGGTATACTATAGTATGTTTATATATATAAGTAAATGTATATACATAGTATCTATCTAGTTGTAAAATAATTTAAGAATATTTTGTGGTTTGTGGTTTTTGGCTTTGACTTTGAACTTTTTACTTTACTTTCAACTTACTTTCATAATAAATACCTAATAAAATATACAGGAGCCTTAATACTATACCTATATAGTCGTTGTAAAAGCATTTCTATAAAAGTATAGATACTTTTCTTATAATTTATAGCCTGACAAACATAACCTAGTAGTAAAATTTTCAGAGATATTTTGCATAAAATCCGTGTAAAACATGAGGAAAGTTTATAGGTTTTAAAATACAAAAATCCTGATTATAATTATGAAATTTTTCAAATAATAATAGGATATTTTAGCATTACTCGTATATATCTATCATATCAAGATCCAGGTGTACAGAAATGTCTATTCTCTTGTAAAAACTGGAAATTTTTAATCATATTAAATGAAAATTTTGAAATTTCGATGCCTTCCTTTTGAAAATTCGGGAAATTGTAGGATTGAATTTTTGAAATTTTGAACAGACAAAATTAGTAATTTATTTTGTGGTTGCGAGATACAAAAGCCAAGTCCTTGAATTTTAGAGTCAATATAATTATTTATTGTCTCTACTACTCCTTTTGAATCCTGGTGGAAATGATGATCCACTAAAGATCAAAAACAGAGCTTGAGTTCACACACCATAAATATACACACCATGGGTTTCGAAAACCTCTCAGAAAATAAACCTTAAAATAAAATTTATTTTGTCAGCTCGCAAAATCCTCCATATTTCTCATCACATGGGAACATTTTTGGATATCTATACGAGGATTTGCTTATGAGACCATATATGGTAGGTTAACACTTAATAATTTAACAATTTGGCACTTGAGCTGAATAAAATTTAATTTTTTTAAAATAAAAAGCAACCATTCACTTTTATTGAATTTTATATGAAATTTTGGCATTTTTTTTTAGAATGACTTAAATTTAATTTCCTTTTTTTTTGTATTTTGGGGTCCTTAAAGTACTCCAAGGGGTGAGAAATCTGTAATTTTTGTCAAAACGGCACAACTTCCCATAGGGAAGTTGTGTAGGGAAATTGTGCCTCGAATATTGCAAAAACAGCAGTATTCTAAAATCGACTAAAAATCCTTATATTATGCCAGTTTTTTGATGAATTTCGAATATTCCCGCTTCATTTTTAGAGCTATTTGCAGTGGAATTAGCCAAAGTGATTATCAAAATCGAGTTTTGGGCTAATTTTTGCGTCAATATAGTACTACAAAAGCTGTGAAACAAGGTATTGTCATTTCCAATGCACAAATCCCCCCTTTCCTGGTAAGAATTTGAAAATATGAGCTTTTCAGATGTTTATAAGGGATTTTTACAATCTGAGTGAAACAGCAACAGTTTCACAGCCGATTTATCTTTTTCTCCAAAACTATCATAATATAATACTTTAGACCTATTGACCTTATGTCATTTGTCATATTACATACTTATATAAAAGAGCACAAAACTTGAGAAACCTGAGAAATATCTCTTGGGACAATTCTAAAGTTTAAGTACCCTGAAAAATAGGATTATATATTAAATAAAATACCAACTGAAATACCAAATAACTAATAATTGTAAAAAAAAATATTTTTTAATAAAAATTTTTTATTAAAATTCCTTAACTTTTTATGAATGGCCTAAAGTACCTATATAGACTATTATAGATATAAGGTACCCTACTTGAGGTATTCATCTCAAATATTTTGAAATTTTTGAGGTAAAATCTCAACTAGAGGTTTCCCTTTTCAAATCAAATAAATTTGAATCTTACCTCGAGATTTATCCGAAAAGTTATTAGGTATTTTATCTCGAAATTTTTTATAAAGAATCTATTGGTCTAAAAGAATCTTTCAGGCCTTTATCATATAGCATCTCATATAAAGGCCCCTTAAAACCCAAATATATTCTTTTGTTTTAGATTCAGTTAAGAGTTCAAGTACACTTTCTTAGCAGTGTTAAATTTTAGTCAAATTTTAGTCTTATGGTTAGAGAAAGCACTCACTAGGATTTAATTAACTACCCCTTCCATTTTGATTAACATCCTGAAAACCTGAAATTTCTTTCGAAATGGCCCAACTTGACACTATAAGGGTCCTTTATGCCAAGTTTTATTTATAATCCTGCAAGTATTTTACTGCTAATCTTCTAGATAGACAAAGAAATTTCAAGTGAAGTTTAATAGTAAGTGCTTGCTTCGCTCGTACACCAAGTATTTTACACTTTAAATCATTTCCCATGGTAGTGGTGGTAATTCCCATTAGTAAATTTACTGATAAAAAGACTACATGAGAAAGAAAGTAAGAAAGCACACTGATAATGTAATAAAAAAGGGGACAGGAAATGAGCCGAGAATTCCAACTTGGTCTGAATTCTACAAATACTTGCTACTAAAATGATATATTAAAAATATAGGCCTGTGTGTTTAATATCATCCCTATTTTGGTTTAGGTAATTTACCTTTATATTTTTGGTCCAAATTTATCCCTTTAGGAAATTAACTCTTTAGTTTAGGATAGGTACTTAAGGTAGGAATTTTAAAAATTTTTGTTAAATTTCACATAGGGGTAAAAGTTAGACCAAAAATATAAGGATAAATTCAACAAAAATAGGGATGATATTAAATCGAAGCCAAAAAAATATCCTAAATGAACATCACTTATCTTGAGAAACCATTTGGACACATTCAATATTGACATTTCCCAGCTCGTTTTACAAAATTTCATTTTGGTATTTTTGATTATTTAGTATGAACTACCTACTGTAATAAGGACATCTCAACTGAAATTCAAAATGTTTATTTGAGCTCAAAAATTGTCATTTATTTTCGTAAAAGATTACGAGTATTTTACCAATCAAATCACTTAAAAATCTTGAAAATCTTGTAATGTCTAGTCTATACAATTCTCAAAGTAAGGAAATGAACCTATTGATCTTTGATATAAAAAATTTCATACTCAAAATTGGAAAATATGAGTCAATATTTATTAAATTTTGGATATTTCAATATACCTTAGGATTAGATCAATCTAAATTTCAATTTGTAACAAAAATAGCAATAAAATTTTTAAAATACCTATATAAAGTACTTTACCAACATACTTTATTACTGTAAACTCTCTTTAAAATGCCTTTTAATAAAACATTATTATATTTTATAAAAATCCTTTTTTTATAAAATTCTCTTAAAATACCCACAAAAATTTATAAAATTTGCCAATTTCCCATAAAAATTGAATGGGTATGATCCAGGATCGTTTTTATAACGTCATTTTTTTATGCTTTTTTCTTCTAGAATAGAACTCGCTAGTTTGTTATAGAGAGAGTATCGTTATAGAGAAAGTATCCTCTATTACAAGTATATAGACTCTGATCTAATTTCATTCCTATTTTGGTTGAATTTACCCCTATATGTTTGACCTAAACGTATGAAATTAACCTAAAATTTCTTAAAATCCTTATCTAACTAAACTAAATTTCAAAATTTTGAGTTAATTTCATGCATTTAGGACAAAAATATAGGGGTAAATTCAATCAAAATAGGAATCAAATTGAACTCAATTCCATTATACAGTATATATTGGTAGGGTACTTTGATTTTGAAATCGATTTATTTCAATTACATAAAATACTCAAAAGTAATTCCAAAAAGTAATTTCACGAACGATCAAATATCAAAAAAAAATCTTAAAATTCAAGTACCTATGTACTTGCAATTCAACAGCTTGTTAACCCTTTAATAATGCTACTTATTTGTTTTATTTTCAATAAAAAGATGATGAAATCTCGGATTTCAAAATGTTCAAAGAATTTTTATCGACATTTCATTCAATTCAATTCAGTATGACTATTATATGTATACTAGTAAGGACATATAGTTTCCTATAGACAAAATAGAGGCAATCCTTGAACTTTTTTTTGTCGAAAAAAAGAGAAACTTTTTCACTTAACTTGACTCAATCTGAGAATAGAAATTGAACTAAAAACTTACCATCATTGTGAAAGAACATATCAGCACACCAAGGTCCGAACCTGTGGTTCAAATATATATATAAAATGTAAAAAGTTCTAAAAAAAAGTGTGAAAACTTACATTATAAAGACTTTTTAAGAATTTCACATTCGATTTGATAACTATTATGGATAATACAGGGTGTTCCAGAATAAGATGGCGAAAAAGTGTAGGCTTTAATACTCGTATAGTATGATTTAGTCGGATTTTAAAAAAAAGTTAGATAAGAAATCGATAGGAAATTTAACGGAGATTCTGAGTCTAAAAACCTTTTGATGCTTACAATTAGATTAAAAGGTCTTCAAAGATCTGGAGATTTTTTCCATGAGAGAAAAATTGAAAAAAATTGAAATAGATAGGTCAAAATAGCTATTCAAATGACATGAAATGTCAAGATTTATGATTAGTGATGTGATTAGCAATAAAAGTGATTGGAAACTGTAAATTTTGACATTTCAAGTCTTTTGGAGCAATATTGGCATATTTTAATTTTTTTCAATTTTTCTCTCATGTAAAAAGTCTTGAGTTCATTGACCCATAATTTTTGACCTGGTCTATACCATATTAAAGCCTACACATTTTTGCCATCTTATTTTGCATGACCCAGTATAATATACCTACGAGTACTATTTTTATAACATTTTATAACTTTTTTGGCTCAAAGTTATAGATAGGACATTGTGGTGTAGATATTAGCTATATACTAAAAGAGACAGATTGGGGATAATTCAGAAATTTTTTCGGACACACTGGTATCGTCTAGTCTAGAGCAGTTGACATTTTGACCTGCAATTTTTAAATATAATGTAAAGATACTTTCGAGAAAATTTCAGGTCGAAATGGCAGCTTATACTAGAGATTACAAGTCTGTCCAAATTTCAAAAACGTTACCTAACTATCCATAACCTACCCCTATTTTACAATAAATGTATTTATCTAAAAGTCTAAAAGATAGTATAATTTGGACATTTTTACTTTTTACCCCTTTAATAAGATTGGCTTCTATTATTATGATTATTTCAAGAAATCCCCCAAGTCAGAATGTGACATTTGAAACTTGAAGTCAATTGAATTTAAGGCTCTTATTGTCATACACTTTTCTCAACACTCAACTTTCAATGAAATTCTAGTTTTTCACCATATGATATGATATGATCATATTGTGAAAAGGATTTCAAAAGTGAAATTTGAGATTAGAATATCGCACAATCAAACTATGATGTAAAAGGACCAAAAATAGATTTTTTTAAAATATTGAGCAAATAAATGATTATCCTACCTACTTACAATGGGACTTACTATAGGTACATCAAGCTTGGTTCAAATCGTTTCATTATTATTCGAGTTATCTACTGGACAAACAATAAGCCAGACAAAGATAAGGCAAATTGCAAGCAAATTTGAGTAGTAAATGCTTGCTTCACTCGGTCAATTATTTAAATTATTGCAATAGCTGGTTCCAATGCGATAGACGATAGTCACATAAACATATCTTTAGACACCTATACCAATATTACCAATATTAAAGCAAGCAAGTACTTTTGAAGAAAGTTATAAGGGTGTAAAAGAGCAGATTTGAATTTTTTTGGTCATTTTAATCTAGGTATATAGGTTAATATGAGTACTGATTTAAGACACGAATAAATCAAAGATAAAATGGTCTTATCAATGGTCAGCATATTTTTTTGACATTTTGCCTTTGATAAATCTCACTAGTTTTTCAAATGGAAATTTGAATATAATTCAATTCAATTTCACAGCAGGACATGATAAATATCACATTCTCAAAATTTCCATTCTTATATGATATTGACAAAAAAATAAAATTTGATCACTCGATCAAATTTCTAAAGATATGTCAACTCGATTTTTTGATATTTATTTTGGAAAAAAAATCAATTCAATCTACTGATACTTTACATTCTTATTGAATTTTCCTAGGAATGTCTTATAAGTAATTTCCACATTTTTCCACAAATTTCCAGAAAGTTTTTGTATCTTAATGAATTTCCTTAAGAGTATTTATTATACGAGCGAAGCAAGCACTTGATATTCAATTTTGCTTGCACTTTGTACTTTGCTTGTCCAGAATATACCTACCTCGAAAAATAATGGACCGATTTTAACCAATTTTGGCATAAAGAACCCTCAAAGGGTCTAGTTGTGATATTTTGATATAAATTTTTCCCTACCCTTTGTGAGACTGTGAACCCTTTAATGATCCCCAAGTTAATAAAAAAGGGAAAATCTAATCTGTAAATGGAAAAGTAACTATCTGTATAGGCATGTCAGAGATTTCGATTTGGATATTTGAACACGGAAAAATGGAGAAATATTTGCTAATAGTTAACTAAATTGTAGTAATTAAATCCAGTTCTGTTTTATTTAGAATTTCGAAAATAAAAATAAATCTTACAGGCTAGTCCGATGAGGTATGTATAAGTGACACCCTTGAGGCTCGGCCTTGTGAGAACAATCAAATTCAGCAAATTCCCCAACAATCCAATTGCCACTATGGTTGGTGCGATTATCTGAAATATTTTAAAAATAATTGTAAAATTTCGAATTTTTTGGAGCTCAATATCACCGTTAAATATTAGTCTATTAGCTGCTAAATTGTCTTTTAAAATACCTTAGTAAGAAATTCTATTTTATATACCTCCTACTGATAAATAATATGGCATTTAATACCTGTGCAAATATACTGATTTTTTAAATCTTTTCTTATAGAATAAAAATGGATTTAAATGAATTCCCTTTAGAATTTTGTAAAAGCCTTTTCAGCCCAAATCAGAATGCTTTGGCTTTCAGGATATTTTAAGAAAAAAGATTTCTATTATGAATTTTTTTTGTTAGGTATGTTTTGATTCATAACTAATATACTAAAGTATGTATATCTACTAAAATCTTGCAAAAATATATCAATTTGAATATTCTATAATATAATCTAAATGAGATCTAAATGAAAAGTTGACAATTGAAGTATTTTAAATCTTTTATTTATTTCCAAATGACAGTATGTACACTATTTTGTATATAAATTGAGTACTAAAAATAAAATAAAATTTAGGTCAAAATGGATCTGAAATTAATAGGAGTCAACTGTCTGGTCAAGTACAATGTAATTATTTACTACGGTCCATTTCTCAGGAAATAGAAATAAGCCTATTGTATTATAAGAGTAGTACTGATATTCTGGAAACTTTTGGAAAAAACCTGATTCAGATCTGATTTATTTCACTACTTTACTCAACCCTCAAACTCAAACTCTGCAGGATACTTAAGATCAAGTGTTCTACTAATCTTACTGGGAAAATCAACAAGAATTTCTAGTCTCTAAATCTACTTCTAAAATTATCAAAACATAAAATACATAGAAAAATTACAAAATTAGGAAATAATTCGACCTTAAAAGGTCAAATTTGACCTTAAAATGACTATTTTCATTAAAAAATTAAGGAATTTTGGCATTTTTTCCCCATTTTAAAGCTTGAAATAAACCTAAAAATTTTTTCTTAAAAGCAAATTTGTCAAAAATTATAAAATCTTAAGTAGATTTTTTGTCTTTTGATCAAATGACCGCAATTCTGCTGACTTGTAAAGCTGTCTATAGGTACAAGTTACAATATCGAATGTAGTTGGTGCTGGAACTACATAGTTGACAATTGACAAGTCAAAGGACATTTTTTTATGTCATTTTCTTAATGGCCTTTAACTACAATAAAGATAAATAAAGTACCTTAAAGAACATGGCTACTAAATTTCTACTTGTAATCATCAGAAAGGATCGAAACTCTAAAAAAATCTAAAAAAAATTTCAAATCGAATGAAACCTACAAAGATTTTGTTTGAACAGAATTTATTCTGGGTTTTATTCTGGGTTTTATTGACCTTACGACTTTCGATTAGTAGTTTAATAGCAAATAAAATCTAATACATAGTGCTATGACATTGTAATTGATGTACTCAAGTACCTACTATTACATACATATTCTGTATGTAGGTAGTAATAAGTACCTACTATATGGGTTTATCATGTATAAGGTAATTGCGAAATTAATTTCCAAAGTCAAACAAATCCCGTGGGGTATCTTGAGGGACTTGACTCTCAAATTAATTTCAATGCATTTATATAATCCATTAAAATGCTACAACTCGTCGAAAGAGCAATTCATCCTAAAATTTTATTTTTATAAATATTGAAATTCAAATAAGTTAAGCGAATCAAAATCATAGATCATAGCATAAAAATTGCCAAGGTCTAAATATATGAAATCATAAGGACCCAGATACCCTGAACTATTACTGAAAAGTTAATTTTATATATACATGATCAATCTCGAAAGAATTTGGCCTTTTTTCTCTATTTTTTCGACGAATTGTCGTTATGTTTCTTGAGAAATTACAGCATTGCATGCTAAAGTATAATACATTGATAGTTTATTATAGAGAAAGTAATAAAAAAAAATTTTAAATATAAGATCGTATTCAAGGTACTGTCAAAAAACTAGGTACGTTATAAAGAGGTTCAACTGTACACGGATAGGTTCAATAGGTTCAAGAATGTTAGGAATATAAATACGAGGTAAATACTTTAAGGCTCCAATTTAATATCATCCCTATTTTAGTTGAATATCTCTATATGAAATTTACCTAAAATTTAAAAAAAATCATATCCTAACCCTAACCTACATATACTAAACTAAAAAATTTTTTTCATACATTGGTAAATTTAGACCAAAATTATAGAAGAAAATTCAACCAAAACCAAAATAGAGATAAGATAAATGATTTATTAGAGATTCATAATATACGATTTCATTGGCTAATGCTATAAGTGGATATTATGCTTAAAAGTCTAATAAGTCTGTAGTTATACTTATCAGCACTCTTAGAATTAGATACTATTCTTACATTTTAAAATATTAGGACAGGTTTTAGTATTACTTTAGAGTGCAATAAACATTCTTTTAAATGAATAATTCAACGACTCAGAATCTTGAAAATTCTGGCTTTATGAAAAGCTCTAATAAGAATCTCTAAATCTCAATCTCAATATATCTGATTTTGAGTTATTAATGCAAACCTTATACTCGTAATAACATTGCTGAATTTAAATTCATATAAATATAAAATCAATATTAAATAATACAATTATATATCGAATATTTAATATTTGAATCCTTTAATAAAAGTCATTTTGAATGCATGATCATCATGTAACATTTAAATTTTAAGACTTGTATAGACTTACAAAATAAGGACGATTAAATTTTACTAAAATCCTCAATTTCAAGATGCTCAGATTCAGATTTCAAATTTCAACCGATTTAAATGCAAAACCTAAACATTCGAAATCATTCTGTTCTGTTGTAGAAACACATTTAGATTTCTAATCTCGTTTGCTATTCTATTTACATAGCCAAGTTTTGAACTTTGAAATCAGACAATGGCTATTATACTATACCTTATGCCTTATTGTACCCTACTCTGTTGTCGGTCTTTTTGTCAAAATTTCGAATTCAAAGATCAAAGTATCATAAAAAGCCATCTAGATTTTGATAGAATTTTGTTAGCAATAAGAGAATAAGATGACATTCTCCATGTAAATAATGGGATCGAGTAGTTTTAGTCCGCAATTTCAATTTATCTGGTTAGTTTTTAACACTTTTTCTAACAAAATTTTAAAATAATGTATAATATATAGTAAAAAAGACTTAAATTGACGTAATTGACATGATAGTTGGCTCCATATAGCATTTTTTTAAACCTAATTTTCTGTTTTGTTAGTCTTTACATGGTGAAAGTCACCTTGTTCCTATCCTTAAATATGTATATTAATATATATCAACAATTGTAAAGCTTTATTATAGTAGTATGTAGATGGTCACGAATTTTGCAAAACTTTAAAATATCCAAAGTAGAACTTGAAGGTTATTGTTTCAAGTTTTCAGATTTAAATTTCATTATAATAGTAGGTATTGTATATATCTAAATACATAACAGTTGCAGTAAATGCCATTTAAATGGTAATATTGTTTCTTTCTTCTTAAGATTACACTAAAACTTGAGATTTCAATTATTTATTCTAGTACTTAAAGATACTTAATTTGCTACAAGTTTGGTATTTCAATTACTTGTATAAGTTACTATTCAACTCAATTTTGAACATTTTCAACCTGGTTTGTTTGTAAAATTTTTGCAAAATCACTCTTAAAATCCTCAAAAAGCTCTCATTTCATTTCTAAATAGCTTAAAAAGATGACATTTTGATTTGAAATTTCATTAAAATCTCAAGCTTTTCAAAAGAAATTTTCAAATATCAAAACAAAAGTTGATTTTTAAGAAACTTGGACCATGCATTTTCCAAAGAATTGGTTTAGAAAAAATGGCCAGAAATGCCGTTTTTTAAGCCTTTTTTAAATCTTTTGGTCCATTTTTAAGCCTTTTGTGACCATTTGAGAATGGCTCCGATTTAATTTCATCTCTATTTTGATTTAGTTTACCCTTATATCTTTAGCCTAACTTGACTCCTGTATGAAATTTACTAAAAAATTTTTTAGAATTCTAACCTAAGCTAGGCTAAACTAAAAAAAATTTGGTTTAATTTCTTACAGGAATAAAGTTAGACCCAAAATATAGGAAGTAAATTCAACCAAAATAAAAACTAGAAAATACAAGATTCATTTTAAAATGATCACAAATGTATCAAAAAAATGACAAAATGTGGCTCAAGTTTAGACAGAAATTTAGGGATAGTTTCAACCAAAATAGTGAATAGAAAAAAAATAAGTCATTTTAAAATGGTCACAATATGGCTCAAAAGATGACCAAATAGACTCAAGTTTAGGCCAAAAATTTAGGTGTAAATTCATACAAAATAGGGATAAAATTAAATAAAATCTTTGAAATATATGTCAAATCTCTAAAATATTTGTTTTACAGTATTGTATGGGGTTGTTTTAATCCTTTTACTTTAGTATGAATAGACATTTATAGGAGTATCTACAATATTAGTAATTTAATTATTTTATGAACAAATTGTATCTTATCATATCATCATAAATTTTTCATTAATCCGAGTATATAATTACATTTAACTCAAAATAATCTTCAGCTTCATTCTCTTACAGTAGGTACCTATATAAGGACACGCAAAATGTGCCGGAAATTATCGGAGAAAGTGGTGAAAGTTCTACATTAATTTAATTACAATCTATATAGGATATACCAGTGGTAGTTTAATAAGTCTGTACTGATATTTAAGGTACTTTTTAATGGACCCTTTGTTTCAAAACTTTTAGAATTTAATTTCATTTTCTGGAATTTGGTCTATTACTCGTATCTATGTAGGTATTTTATCAAGTCATTTTTTTAATCATATAATTGTTGACTTTCACTAAAGGCCAATGGGCGTTTTAATGTCACCCCCCATTAAATTAATGGCTAATTAAATGTCAAAGTCAAAAGTCAAAGTCATTTTTTTTTTTTTGCGTGACAATTACGCAGTTTTTACTACCTTTTTACCCACAATTTTTGACATTTTTTATAACTAAATAAACAAGTATAGCAAAGTGTTGCATCTTTGGTACCTTATACGACAGTATTATATAATTTCGACAAAATAAATAAATCTACAAGTATATGTTTACAAGTAAATTTTTTACAATTTTTATGCAAAAATTACGAAATTTTTTTGTGAAATTATGAATGTTTTTGTCCAATTAGAAATCTTAAAGCCAAATTGACATAATTTGTGCAAATCTAGAGATATTGGTCTAGATATACAGTGTATAAAAACTCTCAATATTTAAAATAATCTAACAAAAAAAATATTTTAAAGTGAAATTACACTCGATTTTTAAATTTTTTTTTGCTCAAAATTTTAAAAAATTCTTCCAAAACTACCCAATATTTTTCAAAATTTGAAAAAATTTAGAATTTTTCTTTGAATTTACAACTTTCTCTATTATGATAATAATCATACTTCATACTGACTTGTATATCTTTCCTTATGGTTAAATTTGCAATTTTATGTAGACTTGTGTTTAATTTCATCCTTATTTTCGGTGAATTTACCCCTATTTACTCCGTATTTCGTCCTTCTTTATGAAATTAGCTTATTTTAGATAAGGTTAGGTTAGGATTTTAAAAATAATTGGATAAATTTCATACAAAAGTAAAGTTAGACCAAATACGAGTATATAGGGGTAAATTCAACCTAAATAGGGATGATATTAAATCGGAGTCTTTTATCTAGTATAATTTACAGATAATTAAAATTCATGCACATGATTTATGCTAACAAATTCAAGTCATAAAACCATTTAGTATGGTATTTTGAGTGCAAGTTTTAGCTTTACTTTGCCATTATGTCATAAGTATAATATATTGTAAATTGTAGAATCCTCCCTTTAAAATAAATGGAAAATATAATAGGGCAAAATTAATAGCATACCGATTTAATTTCATCCCTTTTTAGGTTGAATTTACCCCTATATTTGTGGTCTAATCAACATCAATACATATAATTTACCCAAAATTCTTTTAGTTTAGCTTAATTTAGATTAGAATTTTTAAAAAAATTGGGTTAATTTCATCCAGGAGTATAGTTAAACCAAAAATATTGCGTAAATCCAACCAAAATAGGGGTGAGTTTAAACTTTAGATTCAAATAAATGTACATTTCAGTAGACTGAAAAATTTATCCTCATGTTCTACATTATTTGCTGGATAAAAAGCCACAAAATGTCCTATTAAAAAAAAGAACTTTTGAAATGGATCAAGCTTTTAACTTTTTTTATTAACTCTCGACTAGGCATATTTTTGCATTCTAAATTTGAACAAAATTCCTACAAAAGTTGAGACTTGACTATAGAATCCAACTATATAGAATACTATAGGTAGGGTATTATTCTTTTTGAAGAAATATAAATTTTTATTCAAAAAAAGATCAAAGGGCTTTTATTTATAGTAGTATCTTAAATATAAAGGGATAAAAAGACCTTAAAATGACTGGATTCGAATATTTCTTGGGATAAAATTCAAAAACACTTTTATTTTGTATAGTAGGGTACTATAAACTTGAGGTTTTATTCACATATTTCAAGTCTATTTTTATTTAGAACTCAATTTTCGAAATATTTTGCTGCTCTTGACATACCTACCTAATACTAATATGTAATATAAAAATCGCAGCATATCAGTTTTAGAACTTTTCGCAGGTTTTAGGATTATTTTCTTAATGCTAAAAGCTACAAAATATTAAGAAAATTATGAAATAGAATCCAAACTTTTTATTTTTGGGGAAATTTTAGTTGAATTTATAATTGATAAGGCGGTGTGTATTGGGTATTGGACTAATCTAATCGGTTTTAGATCATTAATAGTATTGGATCATTCGGCATTTGACCAGACATTACAGTCAAAATAAAAGCTTTCGAAAATTGACGTTGGTTTTGGCCAAATATTTCATTTTGTTTGTCAATGGATCTTTAGTATTAGACAGTTTTTACTTAGATTAGACCAAATGTGTCAATGTACCCCTACTGATAGGATATTATGATCATGATTTGGTCTATAATCATTTATATAACCGTTTTTAAGGTTTTGACTTTAATTATTTGCATTTTTTTGGTCGACTAGATTTCTCACTTTATTTGAATTTATACAGTCAATTGTAATTGTGACAGATGTGAATTTAATTGAACATTGGATCAGAGATTTTTAATTTAAATTTATTTGAAAATTCCACACTTATATAGTCCAGTAGGAGTGTACTCGTATTTATTTGACTAAAATGGAAATGCATTCACCACAAAAACCTACTCTATACACCATCAGCAAAGCTCTCAAATCTACGATGTTTTAGCAGTTTAAATACTAATACTGATATATCAATCTTGATCTCAAAATTCTTGAAAAAAGAAATTTAGAGGTTTTAAATCGAATTTTTTTGATATGATTGTAAACTATAATTATTCAATGAGATTTAAATTGATGAATTTTGATAATTTTGACACACTAGATAATATCTGTATATTGTAGATGTAGATGAGTACAACTGTATAATGAATTGACCGAATTTATGCAAATTAATTTTACTCTGAATTTACACTAAAAGTAGTGAATTTGCATAATTCGAGTATGTACTATAATCTGTACATTTGCTGTATCTGTAGTACAAGTATTATTTTATAATTGTAAATAAGTTTAATTTCGTCCTTATTTTGGTAGAATTTATCCCTTTATTTATGATCTTGCATTAAAATAACCCAAAATTTTAAAAAATCCTAGTCATGATTGGTCAAATATAAAAGGCAAATTCAACCAAAATAGGGATGCTATTAAATTGGAACCTTGTAATTAAATATACATTACACAATCCAGTGGAATTTGTACATATTTTAATTTAGTCTAATTTCGCTGTATCTAAAGCTGTCAAAGCTGATCTAAACTAGTTAAAATTAATGCAAATATTTCTAAAATTTTACATTGTAAAATGGGGCATATTTCAAAAAAAAATTACCCATTTTGGACAAAAGATTCATGGGTAGATCTTGTAATTATTTCTTGGTATTTAACTCGATAAATACATACTATGTTTTTATTTAATGGATGATTTTTTAGATATTTTTTACACCATTTTTGTTAAAATTGACCATGATTTTAATTTTGATCGATTTTTTGAGACTTTCTCAAAAAAACTGATGGATAATCCATCAAGATCACTACTTTTATTACTAATATAGGTAGATAGAAAAGTCTCATCTCATCTTGAGCTTTATAGACTAGAAATTTAAAAAGACTTGGGTTTAATCTCATCCTTTTTTGGTTGAATTTAACCCTATGTTAAAAGTCTTATTACTGTATGAAATTAATCCAATATTTTTGTACTTTTAGTTCAGTTTAGGCTATGTTTGTTTAGGGTTTAAAAAAAATGTTAATTTTATACAGAGGTAAAGTTGAACCAAAAATATATGGGTAAATTCCACCAAAATAGAGATGTGATTAAATCGTAATCATTTAAAAATGAAGGCCATGGTCAACAAGTCTAAAAATATCAACTTTTATAAAATTTGAAGATGAGGCTTTTCGATCAATAAAATAAGAAGTCTAGGTTTTACACAAAAAGAGCCACAAAATTGATACCTACTTGAGCTATTAGAGTCATGATTATTGGAGATTTTAAGGACTTTTAATGACCAATAAACAATAATTATGATTTTTTGCATTTTTTAAGATCGGTTTGGGTCAAAAAATGGCATTCCAGTTGACATTTTTGGCCTAAAACTGATCATGAGTATCTTAAAAGACATTTTATTTGCATTTTTTGTGAACTACTTGACGTTTTTACTTGAAAGTATTGATATAAGTATATACCTATATTATATTATAATATACTGTAGTAAAGTCATGTGCAAAAAAAGTAATTAAAATTATTGTAAATTTTGAGCAAAAATCTCACCTTGTAAGCCATCCTATTTAGCATTTTAATTTGAAAATCCTCCCCAGAAGTCTCGTTCCCAGTCCTGTTATTATCCGGACATAAAACCATCTCGAAATCCCCAAAATCCGGCCTAAAATACAGCAAAAAAAAGTTGAATTTAAAAAAAAAACTAAATTAGCACTTAAAGTATCTACTGATCCATACTAGTACATTTAGACTTTTAGGCCTTTTACTTACAAGTTTAAAGAACTTTTAAAATATAAAGTATCCTAGTATAAAGTACAAAGTAAATCTCAAGCTTGGCTTTAAAGCAATTCATTATTTTATTTTATTTTATTTCAAAAAGCCTTCAATCTAGATAATCAATTTGCTTTCACACAAGTAACCCTATAGGGCATTAATAATGCAAATTTGCAATTTTTCAAAGATTTTACAATATTATTCAAGTCTCTAAAATGTAGAAAAAATTTCCCAATTTTAAAGATACCGACTGACCAAGTAAATTGAAATTGCGGACCAAAACTACTCGATTCCATTAGTTTGACTTTTAATATAGGGGTAAATTCAACCAAAATATGGATGAGATAAAACTCAAGTCTAAAATTTATAATATTTATCTGATTGATTCTTAAATTTTATACAAAATTAGTCAAAATCACAATTTTAAATTGATTTTTGTCAAAATTTGGCCAACTTTTTTTCGCAATTGTGAACTTTTACTTGCTCTACGAGTGCTATATAAGTTACTGATGCTGATAAGTCTAATAAACCTTCAAACAAATGTTCAAGTGCCCAAAGGGAAAACCAACTAGTTCATCTGGATTTAAGTGGATTAACTACTACAATATTTACTTACAATCGACAAAAAAAATATAAAAAAGATCCTTTTTAAAGTAAAAGCAAATATCTACTATAGACAAGTATACGCTATGTCTTCTAGATAAAATAAAAGTCGAATGAACTTTTAAGGCTATTTTGGTTAAATTCACCCAATTTTCTTTAAACCCTAACCGAAACTTTCCTAAATTTTAAAAAATTAAGAATTAATTTCATTTAGGGAAAAAGTTAGAACAAAAATATAGGGGTAAATCCAACCAATATAGGTAGGAAATTAAACTACAGTCATTTAAAATTACATTATAGAGCATTATTTCTAAAAAAAAATTCTTAAAATTTCTCAGACTTTTTCGATTTATTTAACCCAATTTAAAATCTCATCAAAAAATGTATGATTACTTACCTATATCTAAATCTAAATGTTTCAAATCCTATCCTTTTATAAGCTTATTTATCATAAATTTTTATCTATCAAGTAGATATGAATTTTTATGTAACCTACCTACATATACCTACCTATATACCTGAATATTTTTGTTAAAAAACCCATAATTTTGTATTAGAGTCTCCAGTACATTTCCCCTGAAAGGAAATTGGACAGATTTATCATTTATCCAGTACATTTCCCAGACAAAAATATAGAAAAAAAAATAGAAAATAATAATAGAAAATGTAGGTATGTTTTTTTAATGGTAAAAAAAACAATTTACCTACTACATGAACAGTATAGGACTCTATATACTGGGAAAAAAGATTTGAAATAACTTTTAAGAGATAAAAATTCTTTATACTCGTATACATTATGTAGTATAGTTCTTATAATACATAGTACCCTACTATTATTTATATTTTTGAACTTTGTATAAAAAAACTCAAAATTCTCAACTATTTTTACAAAGATTTGTTTAATCTCATCCCTATTTTGGTTAAATTAACCCAGAGTATTTTTGGTCTATTTATTCCCCTGGTATGAAATTAAGCTAAAATATTTTTAGCTTAGTTTAGATTAGGTTAGGATTTATAAAATTTTTGAGTTAATTTCATACAGGGGTAGAGTTAGTCCATAAATATAGGGGTAAATTCAACCAAAATATGGATGAGATTAAATCAGAGTCCTTTTATAAAGGTTCAAATTCATTTTTTTTTAATAAAAATTTCAAGTGGGTAAATAAAATACCCACTTAAAAAACAAAAAAACAAAAAATCTCTCAATATTTTAAAGTAGGTAGGCAGATACTCGTACCTTATGGTATAGAAAAAAACTTTTGTAAAAACTTTAATAAAAAAGTAGAGTTTTAATAAAGCCTAGTTTCTGTAGAATTGCTACAAAGTGCATTTGTATACAGATAGTAATAGTAAATAGCCCTCAGGAAATCTTTAAAAAGTTGTCTAAAATTTGTAATCTTCAAATTTTTAAATACCTAATTTTGACTTTTGAAACTAAAAGTATTTTTTGTATGAGCGAAGCAAGCATTTGATATTCAACTTTGCCTGAATTTTGTACATCTATTCAGAAGATTACTCAAAAACCATTGAACTAATTTTATCCATTAGGTCTAGTTTATATAATGTCTAGTTGTGCAATTTTGAGTAAAATTTCATATTGTCATAATGGAGATTCCGAATTTGATATCCATTTGATCCGGAAATAATTTCTTCCGAGCTTTACTCGTACAAGAGAGTAGTTAATTAGAACATGGTATAAATGTCATTCTATATAATTGAATATCTGCATATTTAAGACCTTATATATTATCGTGACCTTCTTAACCTAATTTTCAACTTGAAATCTGAGTTTTTCGTCCATTTGATTATGAATTCTAGGATTCTAGGATTTCAAAATTGAAAAACATAACTCTTTTGACTTTTATTTATCCACATTTTTCAAGTCAAATGTCTTTCATATAATTTGGTATAGTACTTATATACAGTATATTATACTGTAGTAGGTACAAATCACTAAAAGCAAAATACATATTTGAGATCTCAAAACATAAATCTTGTCTTTTGTACTATTTCAAGATACAAAAAGTACTTACCTACAGGACTTAAAATACCTAAATTTCTATGTAAAACACTCATAGGTAGGATAGGAGTATAAAAGACCATAAGTTTCTTTAAAAAAATCTCATACGAGTACATATTCTCAAAAATAAAATTCGAAATTTTTGATTTTTGACAAATTTTTGACAAATTTTTGAATATTATTTAAAGCATAATATAATAATGATAAGGTCTTACTACTAGGTATAATTGCAGTTACGGATACGTATAAGGATGTATACTTACCTATAGTAAAAAAAATTTCAAATTTTTTGCCAGCCTGAATGTTGATTACATGCTCAAGTGATTTTATTTTTTTGGTAAATTACCTTTACAAAAAACCAAAATTTACATACAGTACAGGGTGATTGAAATATAAGTAAACTATGGGAAATATCCAAACACACAGATATACATATCATATATTTATGTATACAAATATAGGTACCTACATCATTTTTTTAAAATCGTCCAGAAATATACATACAGATTATATTCAATGAAAATTAACGTTTGAGTAAGGTGACTTTATAACGATATATGTTTCTCTGTATAAGACAAAATTGCAAAAAATGTGAATATTTATGTACAAAGATCAAGTTCCTACATATATATATGTATTTGGGTATTTTCTCAAAAAAAAAATCAATTTGGTCGATTTGTGTATTGGGTAATATCGTGAATTGTGAATAAGTGGGCAAATTTATTCAAAGGATGTTTTCGAACCCATTTGAATTTTTTTATAAAATGCAAATAAAAGAAAATTAAAGCCATAAATCACAATGATAAATAAAATAAATTATATAAACTCGATAAAATTCATAAAATAAGCCCTTTACACATACTATAAGTACCTACTTTGTATATGGCATATTGTATTTGGACTTTTATCTTTAGAATTTTCAATTTTTTTTTTGGATATTATAATCTGATGATAAATGATCAATTGTAGAATAAAAAAGACACAAATTTAGAATTTGGGTCATTAATTATCCACATGTATGACATACCATGGTCTAATAAAGATTATATTCTAGTTCTATTGTACAGTAGAACTATACTATTGTACATTGCATAGCAAGTATACTATACAGGATGATGTACAAAATGGATCAATTGAGATTAAAATTTATCATTTTGAAACTTTTTGATCATCATCATCAGAATTCTGACTTAAAAAGCTCTGCTGGTTCTGGTTTAAATTATAGAAAGCTTTTTTGATCAAACAATATTTTTTGTTATATAATTAGGTATTATAAACTAGGATTTAATTAACTACTCTTTTTTTCGGATCTAACAGATATCAATATTTATCGACTATCACTTTTGGCAATTTACTTTTTTTTTTAAATTTTTTCTATTTGCTTAAAATGAGGACACTTTAAGGGTCAAGAGTATCCAAAGGGTTGGGATAATCTGATTTTTTTGTTAAAATGGCACAACTAGACCTTATATGGGTAATTCCTACCAAATTTGGTTAAAATCTGTCCAGTAGTTTTTGAGTCATCCCGCCAAAAAGGAGGTGCAAAGTGCATAGTAGAATAGTAAGTGCTCGCTTCGCTCGCCCAATTATAATGATACATAGGTATAGGTATAATCAATGATTTTCTAGAATTTATTGTTTTTTCATATTCCCCGCCAAAAGATTGATTAATTATATGGATTGAATATACTGTATAAAATAGAATATATATAGAAAATACATAATGGTATTTTATTGGATAAGGTACTTACTTATTATAGTACCCTACATTTAATCGCATTGTATATTCGCTAATTAAATTTACTTTTAAAGCACACTGTAATCCGATTATAAATTAATTATTCAATTTTGAATTTTGCAAATTTTCTTTAATTTCCGCAAGTTAACTATAGCTCGACTTTAAATTCAAATCTGAACTTTACTATCAGTAGAACACTGATGCACATTTAGGATATGCACACTATATGCACACTTAAGATGACCTTAATTGTTAAAAAGCGAGATTTAAAGTACTTTTTAGACTGGCACTAAGCAAGCCAGTGCCAGGTCTAAAATGGGAATTTAAAAAAATAAAAATTTCAAATTTAGGAGTATTTGCTGACCAGGTAAATTTAAAATCGCCGACCAAAACAACTCTATTCCATTATATTTAGGTAGATGTAAATTTGAGATCAAAATCAAAATTTTTGCCCTAAAATTTTTGGATAATGCAGATAGCTACAACTACTGACCTAAAATGTCAAATGAAATGTTATTCCCTATGCTTGTACTACATTAGAAAAACAGTTAGTTTTTGGTCTGGACTTTGTCATATGTATTTCTAATGTATTACAATACAAGCATAGGGAATAACATTTCATTTGACATTTTAGGTCAGTAGCTATCTGCATTATCCAAAAATTTTAGGGCAAAAATTTTGATTTTGATCTCAACTTTACATTTAATATAATGGGATCGAGTAGTTTTGGTCCAAGATATCAATTTACCTGGAGTACATATTGTGGTTTTAAGAGTTAGTAAAGAGGTTTACCTGGAGTACATATTGTGGTTTTAAGAGTTAGTAAAGAGGTTTACCTCTAAAGTACTCAAAAGGGCTATGTACCAGAGTTTCGCAATAGGGTTAGTGCGCCTAAGATGTGGACATGTAAAAAATTTTATTTTTGATATTTTTATTTAAAATTAAAATCAGGGGTATTTTTTGTAGAGATTCTGAATTTGACCTGACAATTGACCTCGGATGGCTCCATGGGCCCTTAAAAGTGACAATGACCCCTTAAAATTTTACCCCTTATTTTAATTTTTAATAAAACTGTTAAAAATAAAATTTTAAGGGGTCATTGTCACTTTTAAGGGCCTATGGTGCCTATTGATGACACTTGGTTATCAAATTCGAAATCTTAAAATTTTACCCCTTATTTCAATTTTTAATAAAACTGTCAAAAATAAATTTTAAGGGGTCATTGTCACTTTTAAGGGCCCATGGAGCCATCCTAGGTGAAATTTGAGGTCAAATTCGGAATCTCTACAAAAAATACCCCTGATTTTAATTTTAAATAAAAATATCAAAAATAAATTTTTTTACATGTCCACATCTTAGGCGCACTAACCCTATTGAGAAACTCTGGTACATAACCTGAGCACGTTTGGTTTACCTATAAGTACCTTGTAAAAAGTATTAGGTATTTAATTAGGTATTTTCAAAGAATATTTATATTTAATATAAATGTAATTTTCTAATTACAATATTCGAGTATGTAATATCTACTTACATAAGTATTTGAGTACCCTATAGCTTTGTATCTACTGATATAGATATATAATACTGTATTATTTAGTCAATTTTGATGTCCTCAATCCTGGATTCTTTGAAATTTAAAATTTAAAATCTAGAAAATGGAAATCCTAATAATAAGAAAATGATTAATTCTAAAAATACCCTACATATTTTAAGATTTTTAGACCTTAAGTACCGGCTACCTCCATACTTTGATGTTTTAAAACTTATTTTCAAAATTTTAATTATTTTTAGATAATTTTGTAAGAGTTTAGCAGTTTCAAATAAGCTTAATTCATTTTCCCATGGGGTCTGAAAAGCTTTAGTAGTACTTACATATAACATGTTCATTTTTTAACAATTTTTTTTGAGGATTTATCTATTTAGAAGTGTGTTAATAATGGGTTAAGAACAGTTTCGTTTGTTCAAATTCCATTTGGAATCAACGGAAACTTTTCGATTTCAAAAGAAAAAACATGCTACATGTACCACCTACTTTTGATCCAAGTAAAAATTCAAAAAAGTCTGCAAAATTTTAAAAATTTTGCAAACTAACACATTAGAAAACTATAATATGGGTCTATCAACATCAACCCATATTATTATGAGTTGATTAGGAATAGTTAGTAACCTTTTTTGAAATTTGGACAGAATATTTCAGCCTAAACCAGTTGACCTTTTGACCTGTGTTCTTGAAAATATCTAGACTATCTCTACAAAAGTATATTTTAGGATTTTTAAACCTTAAGCCTCTCTATACATTAGTGTTTAGACCCTCGAGTGTTATAAAAATGAATTTTTGTAAAATTTCTCTCTCAAATATGTAAAAGTTTACTTGCTAAAAATCCTTGGACAAAATTACACAGGTACTTGATGGTTTGGTATATCAAGTACCCTACATTTCGGCAATAAATTCTCATATGCTCTAGTAAACCTGTAATCGAGCTTTGGAAAATGTAAACAGGTAATCCGTCTTATTTTACTTTTTTTTTAATCGAAAAAATATATCAGTCGAGACAAACTGTCTCAATTGATTCTAAAATTCTATCAAAAACAAAATTCAAAAAGATCCTTTTTTTTAAAGACTCTTGTTTAAAATCATCCCTATTTTGGTTGAATTTATCCCTATATTTTTGGTCTAACTAAACCTATGTAAGAAATTAACACTCAAAATTGTTTAGTTTCATAAAGGAGTAAAGTTAGACCAAAAATATAGGGATAAATTCAACCAAAATAGGAAAAAGATGAAATCGAAGCCTTTTTAAAGACATTCATTCAGTATTTTGCCTGAATTCTAGTTTAAATAGCTTAAATCTTGGAAATTAAAGCATCTAATAATATGCATTTTGAAAGGTTACCTATGTATTATAAGGATTACTTGAAGATTTTGACAAAATATCCGAGATTTCATCTCTTTTTTGAAAAAACTAGGTCATTGATGATGAAAGGTCTATTGGTAAATATGAACAAGTTTTCTCAGTTATAATAAATACGATCTTAATTATCGGTGAGAAAAACTGAAAGTTCATTCAAGGCGAAAATAATTGAGATCGTGAGGATCGAACTCATTGATTGAATGCCTTTTACATGCACTTTTAAAAGGATTTTTTTCTTTAAAAATACAATGAAATATCGATATAACTTCTTCTACGAGTATAAATCCAAAATAAATAAATCTTTATACATAAAATGTATTGATTTTAGACCTTTTGAAATTTTGAAATTTGAAATCTTAATAGACCTATTCTTAATTCTTGCCACTTTAATTTTGAAATACTAATCGCAATTAATACTAAATTAACCATATTTTGAATTGAAAATTGAAATAAAATATCACTAAAATTTATACTAGGATTTAATTAACTACTCTTTAGTTAAATAATAATTCAAGATCAGAAGTCAAAATTCGGATCTAACGAATGTCTTACTGCCTTACTGATAGCCACTTTAGATAATTTTAGATTTTTTCCTATTAATTAATATGGGGAAACTTAAAGTACCCTAAGGAGTCGGACAATATAAAATAATTTTTTTCAAAATGGCACAAATAGACCTATAATATGGGTCCTCTTTGCCATGCTTTGCTAAAATCTTTCCAATAGTTTCTTCTGATGCAAAAACAAACTAATTTGTACAAACACAGAAACTAACTGACGGACAAAATGCAAGCAAAGTTGAATATCGAGTGCTCGCTTCGCTTGTGCAAAATCTTCTACGTTATATCCAAGTTTAATTCTACTAAAGGTAAATATTTCATGAAAAATGCAATAAGTAAGTCATTCATGGGGAGATGAGATGAGTGAATGATTTTAAATTAAAAATAAAGCACAATAGTCTACTCTCTTATTTTCTACATTTTTCTTTGCAAAAAAAGCTCGATATTGTAAATAATATAATATAGGATTTAATTAACTACACTTTATAGTTAATTGGACTAATCAATTCCAGTGTTTTGTATGCTTTTACAAGAATATTCGCCTTCCAAACGTGTAAAAATATGCAAAATTTTTGAAAAATATTTCAAATTTTTAGTTAAAAATAGGTGTTTATAGGTGGTTGAGAAATGCGAGCTAAAATTTGAGATTGAATCTTGTTATTTATCTTGAGAAAGTCTCAGTTTTTTATTTTATTTTTTATTTTTTCGGTAGAAAAAACTCTTTACGTGGGTGAGTTTACAATTTGGTATATCTTAGTATAATGTACTAGACATATAGTGATATTAATGATATGGTATTCTTATTATACCCACAGTATAACTCGTCTATACAGATATACTTTTATAATATAAGTATCTTACGAGTATAGTAGGTATAACCTATCACTTTTTTTTCTTTCAAAAAATTGAATTTTTATTCTGATTTCGAATTCCAAACAAAATTATGCACTTGATTGCATATTATATTGCTATCTTTTGCAAAGATACTCAACATATACGTAATACATATCAGTAGTATAGTTTATACAGGGTGATGTAAAAGTTTTTTTTTACAAAAGACTTTTTTATTGGACGAACGAAGCGAGTACTTTATCTGTCTGTTTGTTGGTTCAGCAGATAACTCGAAAATTTTCCCAAACTTGGCATAAAGGACTATAATATAATAGGGTCTAGTTGTTCCATTTCAACAAAAAATTCAGGCTTCACCACCCATTAAGTGTCTCAATGTTTTATAAAATTGATGATTTTTTAGAATTTGAGAACTGACTTTTAGACCACCTTTGTATATCTACTATATAGATGATTGATTTAGGATCAATCCCACTGAAAATCATCCTTCAAATAAATTTATATAATAAAATTGTAAATTCAAAATTTGTATCTTTTTATGATTTTCGAATAAAATTGAGCACGATTTCCAAAATACTTGGTTACCTATAATATCCAAGCCTTACAACTATTACCTATCAGCCTATCAGTATACTCGTATACTCGTATATAGTTAAAACTGGAAATAAATTGAGTTTCAAACATCAAACAAAATCCTTGAGATCAGGGAAGTTTGAATAATTGGTCAAAAAACCTCAAATTAAACCATTTTAAACTCGTTTAAACTCGTCTAAAATTCAAAATAATATGTACATACTAATACTAACCCAACTATTTGTACTAGTACCCTACTAATCTTAAGTATATAGTAAAGGATTTTAACAAATTAATCAAATTTCACAATTAAGTAAACTCGAAACGGGGAATTTGTGGTTCTTCTTTAGGCTTTTTGAAAAACAATCAAATAACCAAAGTCAATTTTAATTTTGAAATGTTTAAATTAGAGTTCTTTTTCAACTAGGTATATCTAGTATATATTGTATGATATGCCTATACAGATCTTATTAAGATCTTTATGAGCCTTTGAAATTTTGAAAATCCACAAGACCTAAATTTTGAAAAAAATATCTAAATTTGGAAACTTTAAGACTTTTTAATCAAGTTTATAAAGTCTCTTCTCTTGATTTTCGATAGGTATCAAATATTTACAATTCGAATTCGAAATTGATCAAGATTGAGAATTGAGAGCCAACTTTTCATCAGATATGACCAGAGTTGTCAATTATCCGGCTGAAATTGATTTCATCCAGCCATCTGGCAAAAATGTTAAAAATGGCTAAAACTATGATATAATTTGTACTTAAACTAAAATAAAATATCCAGTATAAATATGCGTATTTAGTGAATAATTTAAATTTTTGATAGTATTTAAAATTAATAATATGAAATATAACAATAAAAATGAATAATAATTGAATATTTATATTTGGAAATTTTCATTTTGATCATTTTGGCAAGTAAATTGGTCCTTTTTAGACAGTAATTTTGACCAATTTGGCCAGCCTTTCGGCTGAACCAACCTTATATTTGAGCAAAAAACCGAAAAAAAATCCTACATTTTTTATCTAAAATCCAAAACCGTCGAGTTTTTTTTATTGACTCTTTGCTCATTTCTGTACTTTACATTGGAATACCCAGAGGATATATTTTATTCTCGATTTTTTTTGTCAATAATAAACGTATGAAACAGCATGGATATCCATAGATATGGGTATGGGTATTCGAAGGTTTAAGAACTTGTTGAGCACTTTGTCTTCATTTCTGAACTGCAATTTTGCTAGTACCCCTACTACACTAGAACCAGTACTTGTATTAGTACTCGTAATAGTACTGCTGTTCTTTCTCAAAAACCTTTAAACACAAATTTCCTTTGAAAGCCCACATTTTTATGTATTTTTATGTATTTTTGAGCCTAAAGTCATGGCTTTCTACACTCTTATGTAATACTACTCAAGATAGGACAGTATATACAGATAGTATGTTTGTAAGCCTTCAACTTGCCATTTCACAACAGTATAACTTCTCTATCAAGTCTCTTTTAAAATTATTTTTCCTTAAAAATCTGCATTTTTTGGTAAGATTTTTAAAGAAAAATTATGCTAAAAGTTATAGACTTGAATTTTTTTTATAAATTCAGTACACGTAGGTATATGTACTTGACAGTAGGGAACATTATTTTGTTCATTTTTAAAAGTCAACTCTCCTTTCTTATTACTATCCTTTATAGCTTAAAGTTAGTTAAAATTTTTGTTTTTTTGCCTAATTTATGATGAAATTTTGCTGTAGAAATGAATCGAAAAAAAGTAATTATATCCATCACAAACTCCTACATCTCTGATACAAAGTACAGAAATAGATTACAAA
This sequence comes from Nanhermannia cf. coronata Gr-Ori-00579, assembly GCA_034699045.1. Lineage (NCBI taxonomy): Eukaryota > Metazoa > Arthropoda > Arachnida > Sarcoptiformes > Nanhermanniidae > Nanhermannia > Nanhermannia cf. coronata Gr-Ori-00579. The sequence continues at coordinate 8,177 of JAQIXA010000278.1, read as the reverse complement.
TTAATATTCTGTTTTAAAATCTCGTATTTAATCGTAATTTTGATAAAATTTTGATAAAAATGAGACAATTTTTAAATAAGTTATTGAAATTTTTAAGAAAAAATTTGAAAATTTTGAGTAGAAAACTGTAGAAATTATTTGATTTAGCCTCAAAATTGTGGACAAAATCTTTATTTTGATATTTTTTCACATTTTGTAAGCCTTAAGTGTGCTAAATTTGGTCAAAAATTGGTTCAACAGAGCTGAATTTAGAAAAGAATATGAGGATTTTATAGATTTTTCAAAGAATGCGAGCTACAAAAAAAATGAAGATTATTTTTGGTTTACATTTGCCCATACTATGTAGGTATTTAGAATTTACGACTCGTGTAGTTTCTTCGAGATCAGTTTATTTAGATTAGCACATATAATAGAAGATTTAATGGACAGAACTTTTTAAGAAAAAAAACCACCTACAGTCTCCCTATATACTGCGATAATATATAAGTTTTTATACCTACATAGATAGCTTAAATAAAACTTAAAATACTTTATTTTACTACCTACTACATATACACTAGAATAATGTAGGTACTTTTAAATGGACCAGATAAAAAAGTACCCAGATTTAAACTATACTTTATGCCGATGATATCTTTGTCCTAAAAAATCCTAAAAATGTATTACTAGCTCGCCTAAAATCAAAAGATTTCAAGAAATTTTCAAAATTTTTGAACAATTTGATTCAAAATGACTTGTTGTATGAAATTAACTCAAAATATTTTTAGTTTATTCTGTAGTTTTGGTTAGATTAGATAAGGATTAGATTAGGATTTTTTAAAATTTTGGAATAATTTCATACAAGGATTATGTTAGATATATGGGGTAAATTGAACCAAAATATGGATGAAATTAAATCGAAGCCATCCAAAATTTTCTCATTATTATCAGAATTTTATTAAAATTATCATAAAAATAGAAAATTTTGATCATTTTAGTCAAATATTTTGACCAAATTTCAATTTTGTTCAATTTTTTTCTTATAAAATTTTACATTCTAAATCATATAAATATCTAACCTACTTAAATATAAAGTATTTTATGTATGTTATAAGATTTATAAATCTTGAGAAAATTTACAAAAATTGTCCTCAAGTAGGTTTTAAGAGCTTAAAAACTTTCTTGCTAGATAAAAATTTCTAAAAAGTGGTCAAATTAAAAATGTCATATAAATCCTCACCATATATCCCTACCTGTAGATAATTGACAGTGAAAAAACCAGCAGATTATCAAAGTTTTGTGACCTAAATTTACTCGAAAAATTTAGTCAGTTTATTTCATCTCTATTTTGGTTGAATTTACTCTTTTATGAAAAAAAACCAAATTTTTTAATAATCATAACCTAAACTAAACTAAAATAAAGAAAATTTTGCTTTTAATATCCTACAAAGTAAAGTTGGACCAAAAGTACCTATAGGGGAAAATTCAATCCAAAATAGGGATGAGATTAAATCAGAGCGTCAAAATTAATTAGGAAACTTTCTAGAAAAAAATTTAAACTTTTCGGGTTTTCAAGCATGGAATTACAGTGGGGATTTGATCGTTTGTAATCTTTTTTTTTTGCAATCTTACAGACAAGGCAAATTAAATCCAAGTGGAAATAGAGATAAAAGCTTTTTTTGTAAATATCCTCATCTCTTTTGTATAGAAAATAGTTAGTAAAATAAATATAAAGTATCTGTAGGGTACCATTTGAAAAAGTAAATAATTGATCTTATAAATCTCCTTTTTGTTTTAAATTAAACGTAATTTTGTCCAGTTTTTTCATGGGTTACATACTAGGGTTTAATTAACTACTCTTTAACTAATTAATAACTTCACAAAGTACCTCCATTTTTGAGATTCTTTGAGATCGAGTCAAAAAATGGTCCAAAAGTTGACCTTTAAAAGGTCCAAAAGGTCGAGTAATCTAAAATTATCGTCGAAATATCTGTAGTACAGTTATTTTTAGACCCTAAAAGAAACCTTTATGCCAAATTTGGTCAAAATAAGTCAAATAATTTAAGAGTTATCAAACAGACAGACAAAGAGACAAACAGACGGAGAGTACAATTGCAAAAGAAAAGTTGAAAGTGCTTGCTTCGCTCGTAACAATGAATTTCGAAAAGCATTTCAGATTTATATTTAAGAGGTCAAAATTGGCCTTTTTTTCAAATAAAATGTGGAATTGGGAACGGACATAAAATTTAAAATGAAATTCGAGTTGAAAATAAGAATCAGCAGAGCAAGAATATATATTTAAAAGTAAAGTAAATGAAATGTGATCGATAAAAAAATGTTTAATTTATGACATTGTCCTAAGCTTAGATTTTTTATAGTAATATTTTGAAAAGAAATCAAAACTTGTAATAAAATAAAAGCTTTTTTATCCTGCGAGGGAACATACCTTTCTGTGTCTCTGTATCTTAATATAATGACTTAAGAAGTGCTTAAAGATGCCTTATGGATAGAAGTCATCTTAATTGTTTTTTACAACTCTGATTTAATATGATCCCTATTTTGGCTGAATCTACCCCTGCATTATATGACAAGAAATTCTAGAATTTGGATTTTCTTCCAGTTCTACCGATACGAGATTTTAAAGCTTCAAACTTACGGAATATATCAGTTTTCTTATTAGATTTTGGGCATGATATTTTGAGAACCTAAAAATTGACCAAAATATTTCGGTTAAGGAGCCTTATGGGAACACATCAAGAGTAGTTCCCTTGTAAGTAAATTTACTAAAAATTTTATCTCTATACATAATAAAAATGTATACCTATCTGTAGGTACTAATATTTAAGCCAAAATTTGAGCCATGATTTTGATATCTAAATTTTTACTAATCATACATAAATGTACCTAAAGATCTAAATATCTTAAAATTATTGATATTTTTATTCAGTTTTTATATTTAAAACACAGTTACCTAATATTTAAGATCAAAATATGATATTTTTGATATTTTTCTTTGAATATTCTCTTCAAATATTGCACAATATACAGTGTATAGATTTCAAATTATGGGTTTTAGACAATCAAGTTCAAGCAATCGAATCACGAGTTTATGTTTTTGGCATTTTTCTCAAAATAATGTTGATAGTAATTGTAAGAAATTAAGAGTTTTGATTTATTTGGTATTTAAAGAGCTTTGATGAAAAAAACCCGAATTTTTGACACGTAATTTTTCATTATTTCATTTCACTTGATATTTTACTCAATAAATACGTTATTGATAATAAAACTCTCATTAAACACCCAAGAACTCTGAAAAAAATCCGAAAATTCTATCCGTATGTACTCGTATACCCACTGGCTTATTATTTGAGAGAGCGAAGCGAGCACTTACAGATTATTATTCATTTCTGCTTTGAACTTTATCCGCCTGTCTGTTTGTTTGTAGCTTTTCCACCTGAAGATTACTCAAAATCTATTGGACAGATTTTAACCAAATTTGGTAGGAATGAGCCTTAAAGGGTCTAGTTGTGCCATTTAAAATTGCCCATCTCTTGGGTTACTTTGTACCCTTTAAGGCACCAATTTGAATTAAATGAGAAAAAAAACCAAAACTGAGATTTAAGTTGCCAAAGGTGTAATCGATGACAAAGATTCCGAATATGCTGATATCTATTAGAACCAAATATTGATCTTTAAATGGGGTAATATGATATGATTTCAATTATTAACCAAAGAGTAGTTAATTAAATCCTAGTACTACTACTGTTTAGCTTAGGAAATAAAAAAAGGCAAGGAAATTGAACAAAAAATTTATCTACTATAGTACCTATTGGCTGAAATGTTAAGAGAAATAATTCATATATTTTACGAGCTCAGAATTTCGATGATAAACTCACAAAATTAAATGACTTATTTGGCTGAGGCTGACCCTCTAATAAGCCAAATAAACACATATTAGTACAAGTATACATATAATACAGCCAATAGTCACTAGAATAGGACTATGGATAGAATTGCAAAGATTTGACAAATAAATCATCTTTTTTTTTCGCAAAAAAAAGTTAATAAATCTTTGTCAAACATCTTGAGTTTTACTATTAGGATAGTATGTACTTGAGAATTCGATAATTGAAATATAAGCTCTAACAGTCAGAAGAAACTGACATATTTTTTAGTTGATTAAAACTAGTAAATTCAACCAAATAATGGATTAGTTTAAATCAGAGCCTTTAAATGAATGCACTAACGGTAAGACCTTCTTTAATCTATCTGATATCAGATCCTGGATACTCTGGGCCCTGGAGCAATCAAGATTTGTAAAATTTTCTTAGAATCGAACTTTTGAGAATTTTTGAGATTTTGAAATTGAAACATCTTATTCTGCCTTAAGGTTCAATACTTATCCTTAGTGTTAATGTACAGTATAGGTAGGGTACTAATATATAGCTTGATATCATGTTGAAAATATTTTGGAATTTGAAAAAATCCACCTTACCGAATAGATACTCCAATTATAATATTAATAAGATTATTTTTTAAACTTTAAATCTATAATTTAATGATAAATTCCTTGGGGTATAGTTTCATAAACCTTTATTAAAGTCATAAGATAAGCCAATGCATTTTATCCTCTCTAGAGTTGGAAAAAGTGCATCAAATTTTTTGGCTCAAAAACTTTTTTCTCATTTACTTTTTTGCTCTTGATATTTATATACATATACCTATATGTATCAGCAATTCTTAAAAGAAAAACTCGTCAAACCTGGAATTTATTTTATAATTTTGTATAATTTATAACTAACGATTATTTTTGGGTAAAAATGTTGAGATTCTGATCTCAACTTTACATTTAATATAATGGGATCAAGAAGTTTTGTTCCACGATATCAATTTACAAGTGTAGTTAGTTAATAAATAAATATAGAAATCCCTGATCATTCGAAATAAATCCAGCATTTTAGGTAATTTTTCTAGTTTGAGGTATTTCATCGCATTCGGATAATCTGTATATCTTACGGGTTAAGATTCTAGAACCACTTGTTTCGAAATTTTTAGGGGTTTTTAATGAGGAAAATAAGAACTTAATCTGGATAGTATAGTAGGTTTAAAATCTAAAAACGGAAATTAGTAGGAGAAAGTTTGTTGGAGAATTTCTCTAATTAGAAGGTGATATTCCATTTGATTCTAAAATTTTGGTGAAAAATGTTGAGATTTTGATCTCAACATGAGATTGAGGAGTTTTGGTCCTCGATATCAAAGTGTGAAAATTTTCAATTACTCATTTATGTATTTAAAAAAAGTTCAAGCTTGAGCACTACCCCTCATAAATATTCAAACTTGTTCAAAAAATAAATTTCTCGGATAAATAAAGAGTACCCTAATAAGATAAAAAGGGGGCATACGATAAGAGTTGTGTATAAAAAGTTCTTGAGAAATCCTCACGTATGTATAAAGTTAAAGTTAAAAGTAAATTACTTCTACAAAATGCTAACTACTACCATAATACATAGTCATAGTTATACTAGTCATAGTACTAATGGTGCAAAATAAACTAATAGTATTAGGACAAGATGATGATCGCATTAAAAGTAATCTAAAAGTCATTTAAACTCAAATTTTATGGGGTGAAATGGGCGATAAATATAAAAAAAGTCCTTTTCGAATTTCTTAAATCTCATCTAATAATAATTGTAGAATTTTAATCCTCATATCAAAAATCTCACTTTTAAAATTTTAAAAGGACTTTCCCAACTAATTTCTCCATAAAAAAGTCCTCAAGTTTAATTCATTACAATTACTAGCAGGGATTACAAAGGTCTTACAAGGCTCTCTATTTAATTTAATTTTAAGTCATCTTATCATTAGCTTATCTATCTAGCCTATCTTTTGGAAATTTTTGAATTTCATACTGGGGTAAAGCTAAAATATAGGAGTAAATTCAACCAAAATAGGAATGACTTTAAACTTAAATCGTTGTATATTAGTCTATGTATGATGTATGACAATATTCATACATGATAGATACAGTAAGATAGGTATTTGAATATTTCTTAATATAAAAAATGATATTTTTAGGCGAGCTAATTTTCTTATCAAATGTGTAGGCATCAAATTGGCATTTACCTTACATTTACTATTAACATTACATTAACTTATGTCATGCAGTCATAAACATAAATGTTAGCCTCGAGTAATGTAAGGGAATTGAAGAGTGCCTAATACACGTCAATTTAAATGATTTATTGCAATCTAATCTGAACATTTATTGAAAAATCCCTCAAGCGATGAAATACACGAGAAAGTAGGTAGTTACTGATAGGTACATCATTAAATTTAATAAACCTTAAATAAACATTATAGGCCTAGAAGTGTACAAAATCCTGTGATATTCTAATTTCAAAGAATATCTTAAAAAGATGCAATTTGACCATTTTTAAGTGTTTTTTATGCATGTTAAGCATTACTTGAAGAGTAAATTGAAATCATTTTGAAAACATAGGGTATTATAAGGTATATACCTACTTGGGTTTGATTCAAGTCAAAATATACCTGAGATTTGGAAGTATGATCGATTTTTAATTTTTAATGAATTCTTTGCATATATCTACTTGTAAATAATAATTGGACGAACGAAGTGAGCATTTTGTATTCAACTTTTCTTCCAATTTGCCCATTCTGTCTGTCTGCCTGTTTATCTGTCCTAAAGATACTCAAAAACTACTGGACTGATTTTAACCAAACTTGGCATGAAAGACCTTTATAGGGTCTAGTTGGGACATATCGACAAAAATAACAGGCAGCTCAATTCCATGAGGTGCTATGGACCCTTTTTAGAAGTCTCAGAACTGCAAAAAATTTCGAGTCCGAGCTGACATCTCCCTTGCTCGCAAGATTATAATGAATTAAGGTGTAGTTAATCAAATCCTAGTAAGTTACTAAATATATTCAGGTATCTAAAAGTAAGATAGTAGTAGTAGGTGTACCTATATCAAAAGTGTTTGAGTTTCACAAACAAATTTTTTCAAAAAGCCTATTTTTGTAAAAATTTTGCATTTTGCATAAAAAAGAAATTGTACCTAGAATATAATAAATGTAGGTACATACTTTATACTTTATACTTTATATATGCATATACCTAAGGTATATAGATTAATTGTACCCTTTTTTGTGTCTAGCAAAATCATAGAGAATTCAAAGGTTTTTGATATGCACCAAAAAACCTATTCAATTCGCAATTCAATTCAATTCAAATTACAATATTTATGAGAGAAGCTTTAGATCTCGAATGAAAAAAAAAGTTTCAAAAAAAAGTGACTACTTACTCGTTAAAGTCCATGTTGATTTTTTTTTTCAAAGATTTTTTCCTTCAAAGTATGTCAATTTTAAAGGGTAGGTATGTCTTCAACTTGAGATTTAATTTATTACATCAATTGAATCAAAATGGGACTGGATGTTCAGCATCTTTAACTCGATTTTAAAGTTTATTTTTGATCAATATTTTGATAAAATTGTCCACAAGGGCCTTGTGAAATTTCAAGTAATTTCGAATCTCAATTCTTGAAATTTTTCAATTTTGGATTTTAATGTCTTTGATCTTTGATGGGTTTTTTTTTGAGAAATTTCGGTGAGTTGTGAATGGTCTAAAGTGGTCTGTGAAACTGACTGATGATCTGCAAATAACCCCGGTTTTTAGCCCATGTAAAAGTAAAAACCCGGATTTCAATTCTGTTCTTCCTACAAGTTGAAAGATCCAAAAGGGTCTGAAATATTTTACCAAGAGTCTCGTATACTTGTATCTTATATAATAAGATATGGACATGCTCGAAAAACCTCATTTTTACAAAATATTCTCTACCTACTTACCTACCTACATAAGTACATACATATAACATATTATTATATAGCTTAAGGTAGGTGTAGGTACTAAAGCTAAACTGCAATATTCACAAAATAATTCTTCTAAAAAATACAATTATACAAATTCTTAAAATTTGAGCATAAAAAGTGCATTTTTTGCAATAAAAAAGAGTAAAAATTTAATTAAAAAGTGAAATTCTAGTATACACTCTGTATATCAATCAGCCCAGAAGGTTTTGGTAAACTTTTTTGGTAACCTTAAGCTCGTGTTAACCCTAAATCTCTAAAACCAAAATCTCTAATTCTTAAATCTCTAAAAAAAAATCTCTAAATTCCTAAAT
>JAQIXA010000277.1:0-50738 GCA_034699045.1 Nanhermannia cf. coronata Gr-Ori-00579 | reverse complement strand
TGCCACCACGAATACTTGCCAGCCGGTTCTTACCGGTTCTTACCAATACTAGCCAGCCTGGTAAGAACCAGCCCCTACCCCTAATACATACATAATATAATGTACTAGACTATCTACCTATTAGAACTTGTTAAAAAAATGTTGATAATGAACTAATGAATCCTTTTCTTTTGAGGAATAGCACATTGGTTTGAGCTGTTTATAGTTACATAGATACATAGATACATATATACTCGTATGTATATAGTATCTAGTACATACATACTTGTAGTACATACATAATATCTATAAAGTGGTTGAGAGCTTTGTTGCTTTGTTGTTATTCATGCGAACAACATTTTGTGATCTCTTTGCTTTGCTTATTTTGAGTTTTGTTTCTGCACAAAATTCATAATGTTGAATGCATCTACATGTTTATATATGTATTGTATGTATATATGGGTATTGAGTCTGTTTGCATTGTGGTAACCTCTCTTTGAACATAAATAATAGCTTGTTAATTTTAAGTGTGTACTCACATAGTAGTCGTGATTTGTCAAGTGGGACCCTCCTCTATCTGTATCCACCTCTATGTATTACTACTGGTAATATAGTATCTGTATCTCTTGAGCAAATATCTGTAGGAGCTGTTCTTTCTCTACACAACAGAACAGAGCTTTGTGACAAAGTACAAACGCATTTATACCGAGTATTTTATTCTATCTGTAGTTACTGCCACAAAGTCTTAAAATATTCAAGATCATTAATATAGCTTATTCTATAGGTACTAGTACCCTACTAGTACTTGTATGTTTATTACATACAATTACTTGTTAGTAGTGATACAAATTATGTTATGTAAGTAGTATCAAACAGTAATGGAGAAAGGGTACAGAAGAAATTTATTTTCCTCTACTATGCTATATATGTATAACCTCGAGCCTTAATTCGATAATCAAAACTTTTTAAGAGTTTCTTCTTCTCCACCAGACTCAGACGACATGGAATAATTAGGGAAATAAATGTTTTTCTTTCCTCAAACAGCCAGCCAGCCTTCTTTTGCTAATACCCTTAACAGTATTCTGTTCTGTATAAATTTCTTCAAATTTTGAAAATAAAAGTAAACTACTAGGTATTATAAATTATGCATGTAAAAGACATGGCCAATTCTCAAATACACCACCCTACTTGTAAGCAACAATAATAGTATTCTCTTAAAATATTTTAATATCTTTAGAATAATATGCAATTCCAAGGCTTAAAATTGAAAATTAAATTAATTTCATTTTTGTAAGATTTTTGCCTTTCTTTGTTACAGCTTTCAAGAATTTTAGTAAAATTTAAATGTCCTACGTGATTGATCTTGTTCAGTTTGTAATTTTGTGTAGCAAAGTATTACTTTACTTATAAAATCATCACTAAATAGAAGTAAAGTTTTGATTAATAAGTCAGAATTTCTCACATCTCATGCTACAGATATATTGTGCATGTACCTACTAGTGTTGGTATGAATCTTATAAACTATGGTAGGTACTAGACAAATAAAGTATTTGCAATTATGTAAGTGAATACATACTTGCTGTTTGTGTAGATGACATTTAAAGTTGGCAAAATGCTTGCTCAATCAACAAGGCTCAACTCAATCAGCGGACTTTTCTCGTCCAACAACTTATTTAGTAGGTAGATGCTAAATACTGATAGTACCTACTATTACTAACTAGTAAGTAATTATTTAAAAGTTGTCATTACAGTTTACAATTTACATGCTGTTCTCTGTGAGGTTATTAAGCACCATTAGCACAAGGAGACTTTCAAGGAAATTTCGAAATTACTTTAAAACATTTTTAATTACAAAAATATACACATATACTTAAGAAGTCCCTACTATTCTGTACTGGTAATATCAGCACATAGTAGTAGGAGTTGGAGTAGAAATTGTAGTAAATAAGAACAGAATTATCATTTCTATAATTGTATTTAAGCAACTGATCTTGACTATGAGAGTCTTTCAAATTCACAAATTCGAAATTCAAATACACTACTTTCTCTCTACTTCTAGATACTTACTCTTTTACTACCAATTAGTAACACACAAAGTTTGTTTCTCGCAAATTATTAAACTTTTAAATAACTTACTTATGTAGACATTATATTACTCACGATGGCTTATTAATAAATACTGCATAGGACAAATATATTTTTAAAAAGAAATTTTGAAGAAAATACTTAAATTAGAAAAATACAGTATTTTGAATTTTGAATCAAATCACAAGAAATGAGAAAAACTTTTCTGGTTTTTTTAAACATAACTAGAATCTAAAAAAAGCAATACCAGTTTAGACAAGATTGGTTTTCATTCTTGAAATAGTACCTACGTAATAAAATCCTGGATAGATGAAAGTATGTATACATAAGTAGAATAGTATCAAAAATGAAATGAAAGGATATTATAGGGAATCCATTCTGAATTCTCAGCTAAAATAATAATATGTAATCAGTCGAATTCGAAGATTAAAAGAGCAATATGTATGAGATTTGATAAAAGGCGAGACGACTTGTAGGTACTTGTACTTATACTTGTAGGTGATAAAATCATCATATTTTAGTCAATTTTGTGTTCAAGTATTACGGCCTACGAGTATGAGCAAGTAATTATTATATAAGTCTCTTTATTCTAGGATTTGCCTGCTATTATTTCACCCCTTGGAAAGATGAGGATGAAAGAAATCATCAAAAGTAATAGTGAAATAAGTAATCACGCCAAAATCCGGGGATTTAATGTGGGTTGAATCTTTGTATGTACTTTAATATACATAGGTATACCTACCAATGCTAATACCAGACCACCATTCTCTCAAAATATTATACTTACAACCTACTACCTACTTACGATTAGAAGGATTCATATACCTATGTACAGTAATAAGTTAATAGTTCATAAAGATATTTCTTTTATTTCTTTTTTCCCCACACATCTACATCCACATCATATCGTCAAAATTACAAATACAGATTACTTTACTTTTTTTTCAAAAATAAGCTCAAGACTACGAATACTTAAGCATAGTAATAAAAGAGAAAGCAATAAGATCCTGATTAAATTTTTCCACTGCAAACTATAATCTGGGAAAATCAAAAAAATCTACAAAAGTTTATCAAATCTCTACCAAAAGTTTCTAAATCCTTACATAATACAAGCAGTAGGGTACATATAACATATCTACATAATATAATAAGCGAACCATAAGACACATACTTAATTATTTATGTACCTACGAGTACATTTGAAATGTTGGCTCAAGTTTTGAATATTTTTCATCAAAATTACCCGGTACATATTCTATATTTTGTAAAATAAAAGAAGTTGTGGATTATTTAGTAGAGGAACGTAACTCATTCAAGTTTATTTCATTTAGTGTATTTTGAGAATACTTTAGCCATATCTTTTCTGTAATATAACTGTAATAGTAATATGTAACAATGACAAAATTTATCTAATACTGAATAGTTAGGTAAAACACATAATATGTGGTAAATTAGAAAAAAAGTGGTATAAATCTTTTGTCATATGAAGACTTGATAATAGGTTAATAAAATAGGCTTGAATTGACATAACATTTACATTACTACAGTAGTAGTCTAGTCGAGTCTCAAATTTTTTGGGGAAAAAATGAGAAAATGTATTTACATAAATGCTTTTAAACTCTAATGTAAATTTAGGATTTACAAATCTATGCTTATCTTTAGAACAAACGCGAGTATGTAGTAAAGATAATGCGAGTACATATAATCTGTAGTAAGTTGTAGAAAAAATAAAGATTATTTGGTTGTTTTTTGGCCGGGTTAGAATTTTTAGAATTTTGGCAGCTCAATTGGATTGGCATAGGGAATTTCATGAATGTAATAATTTCCATCTCTTTGGTTGTCTTCAAGACTGTGACTAGGCCTTGACGACATTTAAACAGACACAAATTTATTTCACAGTTCTCAATTGATACTTTTGAGTAAAAATCTTTTTTCTACCTGCCTATACTTACACATATGTATATAGGTAAGTACATATTAAGTATAATAATAATAATACTAGTACCATACTACTGTACAGCTATAATATTATTGAATAATCTATGTTAATAGCATTAGGTATTTCAAATGTTGAAAAAAGGATATTTTTTTGACAGAACTCACGGGGTGAAATGAGTTGAGACCGAGAAAAGAGACTATCCGTATCAGTAGTAGAATTTTCATTTTCATAAGTAGGGTACTTGGTATATATTTTGTTGGTAGAATTTTGTCCGATGTGTAAAGGAAATACTTACATTTCCTTTTTTTATATGAATAAAATGGGATTTAATGCTTCTCAAAAAACTTTAAAACTATCATCTAGGCAAAAAAACTATTGCCACATTTGAAACGCATTAGCCTTTTAAAGAGAAGTAACGAGGAGTTATTTGTGGCTTTTCACTCTAATTCAGGGGTAGTGGCAGTCGAGAGAATTGAAAAACTAACATTATATTATCTAAAGATAAGAATGTCGTATTTATATAGGTACACTATGTACCTGTGGTAAATGGAATTTATACTAGCAAGTTTTAAAAAAACGGACATTTTTAAATTTGACTCCTAGAATAGTACACTTATCAGCTGTATTTAAAAGTTATATAATTTATTAGATGATTTCTTAATTTGAGAGATCTAGCAACTTTATGCAAGAAATTGCTTAAAAACCTGTCAAAATCAATTTGTACTTTTTTTTGTCGGAGACATTTTAACAAATGTTTTGAATCTGATATGATCAACCAATTCAAAAATGAATGTAGGTACTGTACGATATTTGAGAATCTTATAAAAATTTGATCCAGTCTCAAACATTTATATTAGTAGTATGTACATTTAAGTAATTTGTAAAAAAGAGTAAAAAATAGAAATTTGAGGGTATTGAGAATGATGGGAAGAGATTAGGCGTGTCTGTGTAAAAATAAAAAAGCAGAAGGTAAAGAAGTAGTAACTTGGTATCTAAGTATTAGTAGTATAGGTTGAGGGCAATTCGACCAAAACGAGTCCCAAAGGAAAAATTCCGGGGCTACTTTTACATCGTTTTGTTCAACTTTTGGGTAAAACTGCCCTTTCCCTTATTTATGGACCCACTGTGTATTATCTAAATATCTACTCGATATTCTGTCTATAAAATCCCAAAGAAACTCAATAGTAGGGTACCTACACTCAATACTCGATCTGTATACACTTAGGTATTCAATCCTTTTCTGAAAAGCAAACATTCCCAAATCTGGTATACCTATTTTACAAAATACTGAAAATTATTTATATTTTGAATAAAGAGATTCTAAATTTTAGGTACTTACCTTCTTTTTCTTTGTTAATTCAAAATATTTATAAGAGATTTTTTGCCAATTAAGCCTTAAAAAAGATCTTTTGTTTCTGAAATTTTATCTCAATTAGAACATGTCAAAAAAGAGTTTTTATATCTTTTTTAGCGTTTGCTTTAAGTTAAAACTCGGATAAAAATAGAATCTTTGATGTAATACAATATCGGATGCCTTTGCTTGTTGTTAAGTAGTAGCTTTCTCACATTAAAGTTTTAGACGTTACTCTTTAATACATTATCTTATCAACTACCTACTAACTACCTAACTACCTACCTACCTATCTACCTATTACTTATCTATTATTGGTACTAGAAACCTTACCTATATACAATGAGAATACCCTTTGGTCTCATACTCTGGCGGGGTTTCAGTCGAGTCCTCGATCTCATCTGGCACTTCTGGATACATGTACATATACATTGAAGCTTTTCAGATACCTCATACATATAATTATTATATTAGGTAATTTGTAATAAAAGCTATAACAAAATCAAAGAAAATTTTTAAAAAATTTCAAAAAAAAACGAATAATAGGAATAGGTACCTATATATTATACTAATACTAATGGTATCAGTAGGAGACTTGTTTACCTAATACCTACATATGTAGGCACTTAATTATTTAAATATTGGGAAAATCGTATTTATTAGTATAAGTAGTTTTAGCTGAATCTACTAAAAAAAAATAAGGAAATAAGTAGGGTACAAAAAGGTGTCCCTATTATAAAAGGCTATACTTATCTTTGTATTGGAGATGTTTTAAATATAATAATCCATAGTAGATAGTGGGTATAGTTTTATACCTTTTATATACATACACATTTGCGCTTGTTTGTTTCTTTATTTTGGGTTTTTATTGGCTCATATATTTATCTAGGAAATAATCATATTTCATCTTTAACTTTCTCGAGACTTCAAATGAACTGGGTTTGAGAATAAAAAGCTTTTTTTGAGGACCTTTGGACTTTTTCGGGGGGATCCAAAGGGTAATTCTTTTGCATTAAACATAACCTCATTGACCACAAAAATATGTTGGGCAAACTTTTCTCTCTGGCAAAGCCAGAGCCCGAAAATATAGCTTATTTTTTATGAGGGCCTCTGCTCATCCCTTGTTCCAGAAGCCCCGATATATCCCTACCATATAATTCTTATGAAAAGTTCATGTCCGTGAGATGGAAATTATTCCCGTGTGTCTCACTGATCCTCAACCCTTGGATAAAAAAGCTCATCCCATCAAAAAGCCACAACTTACGAGGTTAATAATAATCCGATAATTTAAGTAGGCACTTTTATCTTCATATATTTTTCTACTACCTACAGTACTACTACAGTACAGCTATTGTTTTATGCATTTCATCAAAAAAAGTACAAGAAATGAAAGTACCCTACTAGGTAGAAACTTTATATATTTCTAAAAAAAAAAGTGGACTTGAAGCAAAAGAAAATTTTTATGACATCACTTTTACCAACTTCAACTATTTAATACATTTTATATTTATAAGAAAGGTTCTAAAGTTCTTTTTAGTTATTTATTGTATACCAGTACTGCTACACGTGCTACACTATAGGAGTAGCAACATAGAAGAAACGCTGTATTAGCACAATTTAAAGGTTTACAATTAAGTACTGTACTACATAGTAAGGTACTACACTACTAAAAGTATTTTTTCTCAAAAAAAAAATTACATGCTCTAATTCTATAGTACTACTGGTAGTAAATGAAGAAATAAGTAAAAGAAAAAAAGGGAATTTGGACAAAGAAAGCACAGACTCTTCAAATAAATAGTAGCACATAATGAATGGGACAATATAAAGCTTCGTTTCTTTTTGAAATTAATTTGTTGTTTTGAAAAAAAATCGAGAAAGAAAGAGAATTCTTTTAAGACTTTCTTCTACTCCTACTACCTACCTTTTCCCCATTCTTTGCCTTTTATTTTAAAAGATAAAAAAAACTTACAGTAGTTAATGTATAGTAGTACCCTACTTGTACATACCTTACCTACCTATATAATAGAAAATAAAAGTGAAAAGATCGTGTACAAAGGGTTCCAAAAATCGGCTAAATAAAAAGGAAAATATACCCTTTTTATACATTTGAAATGGTATTATTATACAAGATTGAATTGGTTTGAGTGAGTGTACCTAACTACTAACTATGTACTTACTTACAAGTAAGTTAAATACTAACATTAGGTAAGTACCTACTATTAGTATGAAGTCAGATAAGTCATTTTGTAGAGTAGATAGTAGGTATACGGGTAAACCTAATAGTAATAGAATAAAAGGAAATAAATAAAATAAAAAAATGGGGAAAGCCGATTGTCCAAATTGGAGCTTTTATTATTGAATTAGGTGTCCTGACTGGCTCGAGTCAAATGGGGATTTTAAAGTGCGAACAAATGAACAAATTGGGTCTCGAAACTCGGGAATCGAAATTTTTTATTTCTCTTCATAACAACACCCTGACTTTCAGATAATCATTTCATTTCCTCTTATAAACCAAATGAATGGTCCTGTTATTTAATTTAAGAAATAGAATACTTCTCATACTTTAAGTATGTACATATCTATGTACAAGTACTTACTCGTATGTTATTTACTCGTATATCTACATATCTGTACATATGGGTATTTGGGTATTAATATACCACATCTATATATCTATTTTAGTAGGTATGTATAAATTTTTAAAATACAAGTGGAGAAATTTTTTGAGATTTGAGATTTAACACTCAAATTAACACAAGTAGATGTTTCAGAGCAATTGTACCTACAAAGTATTTGGACTTAATTTACAGAAAAAAGTGCAAGTATGTATATGTATATTACTACGAGATTATTACCATAAAAATCAACAAAATCAGTATCTACTATCAAAAGCAATTCAAAACCATATTCTGCTGTAGTTCTGTAAAACGTAAAAATCTTATGACAATATAATCAAAAGTTTACCAATTTGCTTAAATACGGATACATATAACGTAATTGTAGTAATCATATAAGTAGCTAGGTACCTAGTAGGTATATGAGGGCACCATATTGTACATATATAGGTTTGTGTATTAAATACCAAGACAAATGTATACTTTAGAAAATGAACAAATTTTTGAGTAAAATTAAATTTTCTTTCTTTTACTCCCAAAGGAGTTGATATACTTATTATTGCTACAAAACTATTTTGGATTTTGGATTTGAAAATGTATTTGTCGTGGCTTTGAAATTATTCTGGAGAATAAATAAATAAATACTTATACATAGTATCTAGTATTAATAGTACTAGAGATATTAATACTAATGGGATACTAAGGGTATAATCAGACGGAGGGATATAAAGAGAAGATTTGTTCATTTGATGATGGAACGCTACTCTAGCTCCAAATTCTAAACTCTAATCCCAATCCCCCTGTATGCAAACCTTTTCTATTTTTCTTCTACCACTACACCAGTACACTACCGCTAATTCAAATGGGGAAATTTAAATTGGATTTACATGTCGAAAACATCAATCATATGTTGTTGGTACTAGTAAGTACTTATAGTTATATATGTTCGTATTAAAGAGACTTTAAGATCTCATGATGCTTATACTGAATGCTTAGATCCTGTGAACTATCCCATCTAAAGTTATACCTAGAATTATTGAGCTAGCTCTACTATACTTAAGATAAGAATTAGTAGTATAAGTATACTCGTAGTAGCATAGGTAGATATGAATTATGAGAAAATGTTTATGAACAATTTATCTTTGAAATTTGCGGATTGCTTAGAATTTAGAATAAGCCCTAATAATTTGTCGCATAAAGTTAAGTTGTGTTGAAGGGCTCAGATTTGCTCTTGTTTAATCATTTCCTGCCTGAAATTACTACTCCGAGAAAGACTTGACGAGAAAGAATTTCAGAAATTTCTACCATCAATAATATCTCTGAGTATTCTTATACTGCATTGCTACTAATTCATATACATGAGCATGAATGTATAGTTATGCTTATTTGTATCTTTGGTTTAATAATAAATAAGGAAATGATCTTCAAATTTTATATCTAACTTACGATTAGCCACTGGCGGTATATACACCACAATTCTGAAAAGATGCTTACATATAGTAGGTATATACGTAACATAAGTAAGCATTAGATTTGCATAAAATAGAAATACCTACTGAATGCCTCAAACTTATGGGTAGAAATTCCAAATATTCAAAATTTACTGGTAACTTTACCTTTAGTTTGAATAGCCATGAATTATTATTTCTCCCATGAGATCTCTCAAAAAAACAAGAGTAGAACCTACACCTACACTAAACCGATTCTTCAATATTTTGGAAATATTATCATTTATCATGTACAGATATATATTATATATCCCAAAGTAGTTCTACAAGTTATAACCATAATCATACAGTGTTGTAAAAGTCTCGAATTTTTTGAGTTCAAGTTCAAAAAAGGGTATCAAGTACGAATATAAGAGTATCAGTATTTTCAGCAATATCTTTAAGAATTTAAATTTACAATTAAAATCAATGGTAAATATGTATCAGTATTAGGATACTGTTAGTATGGTACATAGTAGGTTTCTCTATGATTACTAAATAAAGTCAAATTAAAAATATTATCTATATTCTAACAAAGGACTACTGCATATCGATAATATACTCGTAAATGTACAAACTCAAACTCATTGAATTTCGAGTTAATGAAAACCAAATACCTTGGTACTTTTCTTTAAAACCCAGTTTATTAAAAACACTGAATATTGTACAATTGAGACGTTTCTACATACATACATGAATCTATATCTGTAGGTAGAGTAGACGATAATATTATTGCATTCGTCTGACACACTTTATTGAATGAAGAATCCATTTCGATCTTTTTTTCTCTCAGTTTTTGAGCCGTAACGGCCGTAAGTTAAATGCCAACAAATGGTTCTATGAAAATATCTTCAAATCATACTTACTAATGAGAGTATGTATTTTATTTGTGTGCAAAAAATGCTTCAAAAATCTGAATCTGAAGCAAATGGCTCAGAATCAGTAATCCTACTTATATATTATGATACTGATAGTACCCTACTAGAAGTAGTAGTAAAAATAATGATTCTCTCGCCACGTTCGTCTTCATGATAAAGCAATAATAATAATTATCGTACCCTTTACTCCTACAAATCATTTTGCAACTTTCGCCTAATCTCTTTTCTCACTTAAGTTAGGCTATATATTGTACATTATTGACTATTGGTACATATGTGTATTAGTACCTACCTACTCGTGTTTTATGCGATAAGAGCTACCTAATTTTAATTGGTCCTGGAGACTCTGATTCCATCAGACTGACACAACATCTATAAATTAAGTCACAAATGAAAATATTAACTATTCATTTGTCTCATGACGGCTGCAACTCGGGTTATCCTACAAATCACGCCTTGTTTAATTTAACGAGCCAAAAATACTGTATAATTGAGCTCAAATCCGGCCAATTCCTCTTATTCATATATACCTACAGAGTACAGTCTGTATTATTCTATATCTAGTGTCTAGTTTCTACCTACACTTAATTTATTACCTTAGCTTAGGTAAATTCAAACTTTCAATTTACATTTTCACGAAAAATTTGAAATGTCAAATAACATTTTGATAATTATTTTAATTGTGTCAAAGCCACAAATAGCACTGTAGTATACCGATATAGCTTAATATACATAAATAGTAGAAAATTCTAAATAATCAAAAAAAATAAAATGTCTGAAACTTGAACGTCCTGAACACGTGCACTTTAAGGGATAATAATAAAAGGAGATTTTTTGAATCTTAATCCTCGCGAAAACTCATTTTACACATATCTGTATTCTAAGTATTACTATTTCTAATTCTGTAAGTACTATTCTTATTACTTTTAAATGTATTGCTAGTAGTCAGTAGTATAATGCAGCCTATCTGTATAGGGGAAATATAGAAATTGTATGTAAATGCAAATGTACCAATCTGTCCCATATTTTGAATGAGTACCTAAAAAGTTATTAAGTCTCTAAAGATTGTCGAGACTCGAGACATAATAAATTATTTTCAAGATTGAAATGAGATTTTTGATTTTTATAAAAAAAGAGAAATTTCTCAAGATTTCATTGTCGGAAACAATGGAGAGTGTTTTTGAAGTTACTTAAACTGATTTTTCACAGCTTGCTTTCTATATTTATATAGTACTACCAATGTTGTATAGCAGTATAATATAATAGATTTTAATCCTTATGTCTGTGGCTTTGATACCCTGCTAATCTCTTTAATGCTAATCGTAAGAACATAGAGAGTATAGCCCTATTCTGTATAATAAAGCTTTTTAACACTTTTTACTAGAACCCTACCTACTTTGTTTGTCTCGAAATACACCTCAATAATAGGGCTGTGCTGTGAAGTTTACTTTATATAGGATCTCGGTATGCTTTCACAAAGCTTATAACCTTACCTACCTATATATACCTATACCAATAGGCACTTATTTTGCTAAAAAATATTCATTATTTCCCCTTGCTTTTTAGAGAAATCCCAGAAAATATGAGATTACTTGAAAGGAATGAAGGAAAAATCCTTTGATAATTTGAAATTAAAAATAAAAGCCCAAGAATTTTACATTATACAGTAGAGAAAGAGGTAAAGTAATCATGTTTATTGACTCGAGAGAAATAAAGACATGTGAACTTGATAAAAAAAAAGTTGAATTTCTTTCTTAAATTTAAAAGAGAACTAATAAGAATCTCTCTGTGGGGTTTATTTTACGTTTTGAACATGGGATTTTTACTACTAAAATTACCTACATTTGTAAGCACCATAGTATTACCTAATATAATAGTAGGGTACTTATGACTTATGATTAGCAACGATTTATATACATAATATACGAGTACCCTACTTATGTACGAGTATAAGGTTATTATTGAGACAAAAACTCATTTTTACTCATAAATTAAAGTACTAGTAAGTATATCAAATATAGTTTTGACATTTGGTTCAAGGAATGTGGTTTAAGTGAAAGACTGACTGAATCAAAGCCAAGTTATATACATAAATATATTAGTAGTAGGTATGTTACAGCTAGTACAGGAATTTCAGCTAATATGCATACTCCTACAGCTAGTATGAGTTTTTACATGTTAATTATTACCTAAGTTAAATGGGCAAAACTAGTTAAAGTTAAAGTTAGATGAAGTTAAATGGCTTTATAATACCTAACCAAAATTAACTTAGCATAATGTAACCTGGTCTAATCTAATCTAATCTAATCTAATAAAACTTCTAAATCGCATTAATTAACATGTAAAAAACTCATACTAACTAGCTAGTATGCATGTTACCTGAAATCCTATACTAGCTGCAACATATAATATATATGTATGTATAATATATGTATGTATGCGATTCTTAATCAACTTTTTTCTTTTCTAAAATGTGAAATCAACAAACTTATTTCTCCACGGTTTCCAAACAAATACTTAGCTTACAAGTCTCTGATTCTGATTATAATCGATTCTTGAATTTTTGGATTTGTGGCTTTCCCCAACTAAACTTAAATACATTTTGATACAGTAGATATATACGAGTACCCTACTAATACTATACATACATTAATATACACACATAAGACCTTAAACAAGCATTTTATTCATTATTTTGTTTATATCAACAAATTTGAAATAACTTCATATTAAGAAAGTAGAAATTGCTTTTGTGATTACTTCTCAAAAAATTAATTATTTATAGGAAAAGCAGTCAATATTAAATTTAGACGTTTGTGTACTATACTTAACCTCTCATTTGAATTACTACTTACATGAATAACTTTATTAGATCTAAAACCAAAAATATCATCATAAATTACTACTTATGATTAGATACGAGAAAATATTTCAAATATGAAACATTCAGTTTCAACTTTCAACGAGTTGAAATTTAGGACTATTTATTTCAAACACAATATTATGGGGAAATATACGCAGATAGGAAATATATTTGAAGAAAAAAATGCGACTCTTTTTGCAGATTTTACAGCTTATTGAAAAGACTTTTTTTCAGCAAAAATATCAGTTATTCTTTCAAATGAATAAGGTAGATGGATACAAAAGGATATTATAGTAAATAAAAGCATAATATATCTGTGTATTTATAAGCCTCTAGATTCAATTTATTGAATAGAAAATGTTCAGAATGTCTTTTAGTTATAAAGGTATACATTCTATTATATATTGTAGGTAGGGTACTAGTAGATTGTATGAATAAAAGCAATATGTATAAGGTATGTATAAAAGTACCTGCTGATATTATATGTACTGGTATTTATGAAAAAGTGTATTCTTTCTCAGAAGCCTAGCTTGGAATTTCCTGCAGAAGTCATAGTCAGAGATCAAGTCTCTTTGGATTCTTTTGATTTGCGAATGAGTACAAGTACTATAGTATAGTATAGTAATAGTAAGTAATAATAATAAAATAATAGTTAGGTACAAGTTATATGTAAAAGAAGAACAAAATGGGGTAAAGCTTGAGAACAAAAGCGGGTGTAATGATGTTGGGAGAAATCAGAGGACTATTGTCACTTAATTCCAGAGAGCATTGTCCAACTATTATACAACTATTTCATATAACTAAAGTACAGGCATTTATTAGCCCGCACTCAAACCATTTATACTAGCTACTTGGTTTGATTCATATATAATTTGGTCATTACATTTTTTTAAATTTTGCACAGACAAAAGGGTTTAGAGAGAAGCTTTTTATAATCTATTTCTGAAGACTTTGTATAAAATAAAGAAATTTAAAAAACTCAAAATCCATTAGTTTTATTATACGAGTATTCTTCTAAAGATCACATTTTGAATATCTAATCCTAATACTTCCCTATAGAACCTATACAAGCACAAGTTTCTTTAAACTATTGGTAGATAGCCTTAAAAAAGCCTAAAATATATTTTTGATTAATGAATGTCGCAATAAAAGTCATATTTTCGGGCTTTTGGAATGACTATAACCTGTTTTATTTGTACTTGATAGTTAGAATGGAAAAAGTCCTGATTATTAAACTTGTGTTTCTCCCTTTATTTTATTAGTACAACTCTTGTGATGAACTTGTCTCTCATTTAACTTCCCTTTTCAGCCACGATATGACACGAACTCAAATTCCAACTTGTACTACAGTATACTATTCTATACTAGCTGAAACTTATACATATTTTCAATTCTATAGTAGTAGGTACAACATGCTGAGAATTCTTTCTCTTCTATATATTTAGATATACTTGAATCTACATAGGTAGGTATGTAGTATCTTATTTCTATTCTAGGTAATAGCAATAATTCTAAGTTGTATGCTTCGCAGATAGTCTAGATTTTACTCGAAAATTTTCAAAGTCAAAAGCCGCCCTAAATGAACAATCATCATCAAAAGAATCAAAACAAAATTTTGAATGCCCTCGAACAGTAGGTACGAGTACTATACCTAACCTAATACCTACTGGTATGGCATTTGTTTGTAATTTACATTTATGCCTTTATGCATTTAAGTCAGTGCATGTAATAATCACTCAATTCTTCTAATCTCATCACCAATCCCATTCTAATTCAAACTTAAATTCACTACAGCAGAACTTTTGACGAGTTCTGCTTAGGTTCGATTGTATTTATAACTATACATAGTACTAAATTAATACAGAATATAAATATTCGATTGATAGAAAATAAAAATCGAGGAATTCCTTCGACAGAAGAATCGAATGAGCAGCCAACCTGAACGAGCAAAACAGATATTTAGAGATTCCTGTTTTTTCGTGGGCCGGTAAAAAAATCCCATCATTTAATCAACATTCTTTTTGTAATAACATTATTTTTATTTATTATTGTATTTGATAGAATAGAATATTAAAATTAAAAGCTCAGAATTCAATATGCTACAACTTATTAATATATTCTTGCGTTTATTAAAATTAAATAAAACCAAAATAACTATACTTATATGGACCTATACATCTTTAGGTGATTCGAAAATTTGAAATTTTTATATTTAAAAAAATTTCTGCTTGATCAAATAAGTAATATGTTTGGAAAAAAAATCTTGCCTTCTTTTGCATGTCTGTCCTATTATAGAGATAGTACCCTACTTACTCATTTTTGGGTAAAAATATTTTACAAATAATATTTCACTAACAGTACTAAAGTAAGTAGGTATAGTTCTTTCCAATGAATGCATATTAATAATAAAGATAGTGATGAAAATAAGCTCCAAAAGACTAATTGCCCTTTAATACACCTGTCACTCATTCACTTTTGTTCCCTAATCAAGAATTTCTTTTATTCCAAACATAAATACTGCATTTTAATTCAAATGGAACACAATTATCCATAAGTACTACCAGTTGAATTTAATGAATCTAATTCGACTACTATAAAGGAAATACCAGTATTTATCTAAATATTTATAGCTTTTAATTACACTTTTTAATCTTGTATGTATCTGTATGTTTGTATGTATGTAGGGTACTTGACTCAATAATTGTATTGATAATGATAATCATAGCAGTAATTTTGCAAATATCTGTAGGGTACTTTTAGGCTCACGCTCAATATTTATAAAATTCTAGATTTTATTATGTGTTTGATGTCCATGCAATTGACTATTTGTCTTTGTAGGTACTTTATTACTATTTTTACTATATCAGCAGAGCAAATATCAAATTTTTTTTAGAAATGTTCTTTTTTTTTCAATACCTACAGTAGGGTATATAGTATAAAGCTTTGTGATGTTTTTCTCTTTAGTTATCTATTTCTGATGCAGTGTATCTATATATACTGAATCCTATGTTGTTGTACAAGTAGTAGTAGAAGTAGGTACTCGTAGGTAGTAAAGTAATAAAAATAGAAATTTTTGCTGATTGATATGAAAGCACAGAGCCGGAATGAATACATACAGAGAAGAACAGAGGATCAAAGGAACTCTGTCTGACCAACTGTTTTGGCTAGTAATTTTTCCAGCGAATATTGTCGATCCATATAAATATTATACACATACGAGTACAAGTATAAATTATATAAGTAGGGTACATACCTATATATGACGATCCATTTCTCTATATTATTTTTATTTATTTATTTCTTTGTGCCCTCGAATACTCTTTTATTCGAGTAATGTCAGTTTATTTCTCTCATCATCTTCGTCCATTCATCCCAAGAAAGATCAGATCTCAAAGACAACATGTCTTGTGTCCATTTTTCCCATTTTTATACAGTAGGTACATTAAAAAAAGATGAAATGAAATAGATATCCTTTTTACTTACAGCCAATATAAGTTTGAGCTAACTAGTACAATGCTAGGTACCTACAAGGATAAGTACTACCTGCATTATTATAATATATTTACCTAGATGCCTACCTACTACATACTTTCTATCAGTGGCAGCGGTATAGTGTCTTCGAGATACAAGTATAATGAAAGCAATATTTTTGATGAAAATGTCTTTTATTTGTAATATACGCATACGTATACCTAAATATCTAGAGTTTTGTTTTGTATTTGTATGTCGTAGTCTACTGGTTAAAATGTCTAGGTTTATTTGATTCTGATCTAAATCATTTTACTTGATTCAAGTACCCCATAAACAGTATTTGATATACAGATAATTATATTTAAAACATTAATTATAAATTATGGAATAAATATAAACATATGTAGCTAGATACTTATTTAGATACACTGATATAATACATAATATACATAATACAAATAAGGAAAAAACAAAATAGTAATTTTTTTAACTCCAAATAGTAATACTTAAGTATGTACTGAATTGAATAGGAATTCAAAAGACAATTTTGGTGGGCGGCCGCCAAAACCGAGAACTTTAATCTTTCTTTTTCGGGCAGATAAATCTTTAATTTTTATTTAATATCAATAGACAAGTTAATATACGTATGTATATATACATATAAAGAGTAGCTTTACTGTCTACTGATAGTACCCTACGACCCTATCTACTATGTAGAAAAATCCATGTACCTATACAGATTAGATATCTAATAAATTGTAATAGTTGGTAGTATTGGTAATATGTAGTAGATAGTAGGTAGTAAATACTAAATAATATTGAATTCTGATATATTTAGGAATTCTTTATAGAATCTAAGCTGTATTCTATCAGTTATCTTTTGATTCAAATTCTCAAATAATTTTACAATACCAACAAAAAGATAAAGAAACTCAGACAGAACTAACTATTTTTTATCATGAATATATACATAGTATAGTTTCCATTTGCTTTGCTTTGCTTTACCTACTCTTACTTTGCTTTCATACCATTAATTTGAGAGAAAAAGTTTTTAAAAGTCTCCTTTCAAAATATCCCTAATCAAAAATCAGAATCAGAATCGGAGAGAGTGAGGAAAGAAAGTAAAATCCCTTTTATTCATATGTACGAGTACATACATACATACTTATACATACTTGCTGACTTATTTACTTATGTATGATGACTACTGTGTGATGTAAAAAATTATAAAGAAAAACTTGTTTTCATTTTGTAGGCATAAGTACAGCTTTGAATTAGATAAAAAAAAGTCTCCTCTTACAGAATTAAAGAAATACCTATAATGTCCTATCCTACTATGTATTAAATGAATGAATTTTTCAAAGTTTTTTTCTTTTTTTTTTACTGGCGAATCTATTGATGATGTTTAAACATTATTAGTTAGACATAAAGTATATTATATTTTATCTATTGAGAAATTCCAATAGATTTCCATCTCAGAATCTGATGCAAGTCTGTCTTTCATCTAGCAAAATTCAAAATACCTGAACAAGTTAAACCCATGCTTTATACTATTCTAGCAGTAACTACTTATATTAGCTGTATCTGCAAGTAAGTGTCACTGTACCTTACAGACTCATCCTCAGTACATAAATGATACCTAACTATATACAGAATATACGAGTATGTATGAAAAATAGCAAAATACTTGTACCTAAATTTAATTTAAATAATTTTTGCTAAAAAATCCAATTAATTAGTTCTATCAGCTTATACGACACTACTTATTATTTATTTTTACATCAGAGAAATTGAGCCTTATTAATTCTTGACAAAAAATGAAATCAATAATTGTAAATACTACAGAGTAAATATTAATGAAAAGCTCCAGCAGGTTGCCATAAGGCTGACAATGACAAAAAGTAATTATTAACTTTATTAGCTCGCTCGGCTGCAATCCGTTATACTAAATTAGTTGCTCTTATCGATTGTGTGTGATAAATTTCATAAACTTACGCAAATACTCCTTATGATATAGCAATAGTTGATATATTTTAAGAAACTGAAAATCGGGCTTTCTACTTTCTAGTAGGTAAGTACACAGCCTTTTTAAAGAAAATAAGTATTATATAGTGAATAATGAAACTATATCCTAGTTGTAGTAGTAAAAATGTTTTTGTAACCAGCAGGTCGCCAAATCGAAGTGAAGTGACAAAATATACAGTCGGGAAAAAATATCATTTAAGCTCCTAATGTAATATCCAAGACAAATTTGAAATTATAAATTGCATTACACACAGCCTAAGTAGCTGGTTTTACTTCTACTACTGTACTACAAACTATAGTTATATCAGTAAATATCAGTACTACCAGAACAAGAAAAGAATTGAAGGGGAATTGCAATGCGGGTTCTCCCTACATTACATTACATTATTTTATTTCATTTTCATTTCATTCTTTCAATTATTCTCTGAAAAATCCGACTCACAATCAGACTATTTTGCTCAGAACAGAACTGAACTGAACTGAAGGGGACAAAGAGCCCGGCTAATTTTTCCTATCCTCAAGAATAACACAATAACCGAGCAATGCGAGCAGTACAATGTGCCCGAGAAGGAGTGAAAAATTGTCGTAATTTCTCCTTTTTTTGGCCCACATATATCCGGCCTACAGCTACCTACATAATATGGTACAACCACTTCATAAGTACTGGGAATTTTGTACTATGTTATATAATATCTGTATTTTAACCACTAGATTCCTTCAGATCTCTGTAGAATGTATGTAGAAGAATGGATTGTGTTTTTTTTCGTCAAAAGACCATAAGGGGGGACCCAAAGGATTTACTTTTAAGTGAAAACTCTGATGTGAGAAACTAGCTATTATGAGGGAAAAAGCCTATTGTCCTATGCAAAGGCACCCAACAGGTTATATATTTATTGTACAATATGGTCATACTACATACTTATACCAATAGTATTGTAGTACAATAGTTTGGGTAGGTACATTATGAGAAACCAGAAGGGTTTCAATATTTCCTTATATCAGTACTAGTACTGTAGACTGTATCTGTAGATCAGAAGCTGAATAATATGCTACCGGGATACGCATTATGTAATAAAGTATAGTATAAACATATCGTATTGTATTGTGCTTTTAGAGCTTTTGTATAAATACCAGCATTAGATTCAGAATTCAGAATATGAGAATTTCTTAGGTTAGAAAAAAATCTCATATAACTATTCGGTCTCTCCCATAGCACCTTAATACTGTACTGGTAGTAGTATGTATAGGTAATAATTTAATTGTACAAAATAATATAATAATAATAACTATCCTCCAGGAATATCCTTTGAGCTGACAAGTGACGAACTCGAATGATCCTTATTTTATAGAGAATTTTTATTTGAAATTGTTCAATGTCTTTTGGGGCTTGCCCCCTAGCCCATGTATTATACTGATACTGGTAGGTAACTATCTATGTACCATACATACATATCTATGGTATTATCCTCGTAATGTATGTATGTAGATTTACGAGTATGTAGGATACTTATCTGCCATTTAATCTGTTCTTTGTCAAAAAGGAATAAAAAAAGAGTTTTTGTGTTTGTTTTCCTCTCTATTTTTCTCAATTGCATCACAAATCCTCAGATTTGCCCTTTGATATTCTGCTTCTACTTCCAATAGATATATCAGTATACCTACTTATGATTAGTTCTTGTTCTTATTCCTTTATACATATATACTCTGTATATAATAATGAATAATAAAATTTGATTGAATCTTTTTTTTATCAATCTATTCTACAGTATGTATTTGATAAAAAGGCTGAGTTAAGTTATCTATAATAGTTACCCTAACTAGTAGGGTATTTTTTATAGGATATTTGTACACCCAAATGCACAATTGTTAATATTATCATGAGATTTTTTTGTTAGTATTAAATTATTACATCTTTCAAAAATTTGCCCTACTGATAGAGTAGATCCCAGAAAAGGTAAGGATAGGGATTTCTCAATATCATCAGGGTATCTCCACCCCTTTCCTGAGCATTGTGTCTAAATAACCACCATTTGGATTTGAAGTAAATAGTAATTATCTAAAAGTTTGTATTTATAAGTTAGTTGGATACAATAATGAATAATGTTCAGAATAATTCTTTTAAAGGAGGTGATCTCTTTATCCCTTTTTTATTTTCACCATTAGCTCTAATTAGTTTACATTTTAAAGAAATTATTCTCAATTATAAATAGTACAAATGTACTAGTACTTATACACTCCGTATACTTAGAATTAGATAGATACTAAGGCACTAGACTAACTAAATGGATATGAATTGCATCCCACAGGAAGTGTTGATGGTTATTATTAAATTTTGCTCATAATTTTTAACGAGAGTTTGCTCACATAATGGGCTGAGACAAATACAGATAGAACACAAATATATTGAAATGTCTTACTTTGTACTACTCGAACTTGTATATACTCTATACATAGGATTTGTAGTTGTAAGTGTATTTGTAGTTATTATTTTGTGGCACAATGTGCTACTGCTATAAGACTTACAATATTGTGTACTTAAAACTTTGAATATGAGAAATAAAATAGTAAAAAGTTTAAGAGAAAAAAACTTTTAAAAAGAAATACCCCATAACGCTCAGGAATCCATTAAGAAATAAATAAAATAGTTGCAGATTTACATGAAACTACCTACATATTATGTATATACTTGTGTCTTGTATGTATACTACTAATATAAGATGCAGATCATACATAAACTGTGCTAGTACAACTCTTTTAACTACCACAACCATTTCTTACCCATCAATTCTCCCTGAAAGATTTTTATACTTACTATTACTTTATGCACTTACTATCTTGCAGGCAGTATAATAATAACTGCAAAAGTCTGTCTCTGTGCCTTTACTGACTACTTTTCTATAGTTAGAAATTTATTAACTTACCTACACTTATAAGTATACGTACAAGTTTACAAGTACCTACTACTACGGAGTAGATAGTAGAACAAGTTTGTGTCTGTTTGCTATCTCAAATGCTATTTACACTACTAAATTGCTTTTCAATTTTGGAAAAAAAAAACTTTCTTTTTCTTTCCTACAAACTCTTCTAAATACTTATAATTAAATCCGTCCTTCGCTTCACAATTTAGTGTACCTTACCTGCCTATCTACTGTCTGTAAATTTACAAGAAATGTAACACTTTAGTCAGAAAATATTGAATCTAAATTTTAGAGCTGAATTCGTGAAATGACTACAGATTATGTAATTTCAATATTTCAGATCTATATCTGTAGTATACTGTAATTTGTACCTTGAAATGAAATTTTGAAACTTTTTGATTTTATTTTAAGCAAATTTAAAACCTTTCTAACTCATATTGAATCAATTCAGATACTTGTATGAAGCATTTCTTGTATGAATACAAGTACCTGAATTGATTCAATATATACTATTATTATAGGTACAGATATGCTAATACAGTATACAGATATAATATAATCCCATTTTAGTGCTTTTAATTACCAGTACCTATATACAGATTACCAGTACCCTACCTACGGCTACGTATGACAAAAGTGCTTTTCAAAATATTTAAACAAAAAAATATCAACTGGATTTAAACCACATACTCGTATACTAATATGTATGACTTAAAATGAACATTTCTGTCCTCTATTCGTAAGTAGTACCTACCTAAATCAAAAGTACATTACTTACCATTAGTATACTTATATTGCTTATATCATATTTAAAGCATGTTATTATTATGATTTAAATTTTTGCTTTTTCGAAAAGGAACATTATCTAGAGGAAAAAATTTGTTTGAAGAATATATTTTGAGAAGACCGGAAAGAATATCGGTATTTATTGGCTGATTTACGTGTAAGTAATGTTGAAATTATTCCTTCCTGTAATGCAATACTAGTTAGAGGTACAAATAGGACATTATTTTTTGCTATGTATAGTACCTACTACTATTATTATTACTACGTGTATTAATGCATGTGAGCAGTAGATTTAAAAGATCATATTTGAAGCCACTTATTTGTTTATGCATATTATTCAAGATCAGTTGAGTCGGGGTCCGGATATGTAATTTATGTAGGAAAAGACTTCAAAATCCGATTTTTATTGCCATAAATTTTATACTAAAAAGGGATATTATATATGTTAGTACTACTATTATATTCCAAATTCTCAAATAATCCCATTCTTACACATATTTATCCCCACCACAATACAAGAGCAAGCAACCAGTTGTTGAACCAAAAAATATAAATAAAAATAAAAAATCCTTTACCCCCAACTCTAGATAACTTCCCCTATTTTATATTTTGTACATAACCAAACCTTGAGTATATATAATCTGTATATACAAGTACATTTTGAATTTGTGAAATTACTCATTTATTTTATAGCACAATTAGCAATATGTAGATCAAAGGGTTCACTCTATTGCACTATTCTGTATTATAGTCAGTAAATAGACAAATAAAATAATAGTATCTGTACCTACTGATAGTATACTACAATAAAGTGTTAATTGATAACTTTACTCAATATAATTTGTTTGAAAGTCAAAGAAAAGCATTAACTTAGTAAACAATGGGTATTGAGAGTTTAAATAATTATACCTAGTACAGTACAGTGCAGTACAGTACAGTACAGTGCACATACTGTTGACTGTATAATACAGATACTATTTATATCAAATAAAGGCAAATTCTTTAAAAGACAAATTATCATAGATAAAGTAAAAGTTTTGATGTTTTTTGTACAAAATCATCTGTTTTGTTTGTGAGGCTTCTATTTTTGTAGAACAAATAGTACCCTACAATACCCTACAGTAAGTCGAATGTCTCGAGTCAAATTCACTAATTATTCAACCTACGACTTCTCTTTATTTTATTTTACTATTTTATTTTACTTTTGCAGAAAAGAGGAACTTCAAAGGAAGTTTGTCTATTTATTCTCTTTTCGAATCTCATTCTCTACTAACTACTACATATATATTTCCCATTCCTATAAAATCCCAATCTATTTATTCCTTTCACCGGCCTTCTAATCCCCTGATAAATACTCCCGACTCTTTCTGCTACTTTTGTCTCTTCAACAACTCTTTTTCGACGAATCCAAACCCTTTTCTCTCAATTTTATCGATGTATCCTCTATAATGTATTGCAAATTACTATCAGTACTTACTAGGATAAATATTAGAATTACTAGGTTATATGTACAATAACTATAAATATTTTAATTTTAATTTTAATCACAGTGAACGGAAAGCGTCTTAGAATTAGTGAAAATTTATGTAGGCAGTAGGTAGTTCAAAAAGTTATAACAAAATATAAAAAATGTGATGCAATGCAACCAACTATTTATTTGTCCCTTTAGATTTCAATTTATTGTCAAGATTTTTAAATAGGTATAGTGGAGTACTAAATTGAATTTATTGAATTCCTTATATTGATATGTACTTAGTATTAGTCAGCGAGTAAATAATTTTTTTGCTATAAACAAATCAAAATATTACCTCCCCTATTTATTAGTATAACAAAATATTATATTAAACTTGAAATTCGGAAGCATTTCAGATTTTTATATTTTTGGGGCAATGTGGACTATACAAATGCAATATAGTGCTCTGCCCGCGAAGACAAAAATCTGAAAAGCTTCCGAATTCCAAGTTTACATATTTTTAGATCCTACTTGTATTAGTACCCTACAATTAAAACGAAGTTAAAATAGCATTTCTGAAAATCTGATACTCGACAATATCAGTAAATCTACATATCTACAGAATTACAGATTTGAATTTAAAATCTAAATGGTAGTAGTAGTAAGGTGCTCGACCTTACGTATTTAATATTGATCTAGTCTAGGTACACCTTAATATTTTATAGGGTATCATTTTGTATTATAGGTAAGATAATACCTACTGCATAGTATTATAATATACAGATTAAAACTTATAAATACGAATACGAGTAGTTAGTTATTTATTGAGTAAGTGTATGAGATGTATTGAGAACTGAATATTTTAATTGTCTGACTGCACCTGTGTGACAAATCTCAATTCATTCCGGAATTTCTAGCAAATACAATAACTCATATTATGGCGAGCCAAATACCACACTTTGCCCACATCAATGAATTTGACTTGACAAAGAAATAAATAGGATTTGTTAAAATACTTGAAATCATAATCCACAGTTTCATTAATCAATTTCAAACAAATTTTAAATTCCAGATATTTACATACCTATAGTCTATAGTAGGAGGTTCATGCTTACCAACTACCAACACCTGTAAATATCTACTGGTATTCTGTTGCAGAATTTGATCCTATATTCGCTAAGCTATGTATCATACCTATGTATCTATGTATATACTATATACATACTTGTAGTAATTGCTTAGATTTAATATTTTGAACAATGAATAATAAAAAAAAAATAATATGTAAAATATCTAGATACTTATGATTAAATATATAGGTAGATAGGTACTTAGGTGTATTGAAAATTAAGAATAAGAAAATGCATCATTTGGCATTCAGTAAGAATCAGAATCCATTCTTGAAAGAGATAAAAGTCTATTATTATTTTTAATGCGACGACGCAATTGTTTTAGATAACTAGTTTTAGTCAGGATGTAGTAATATAAGATAGGGTACTATAAGTACCAACAAGATGAAATAGAAATAAGAATAAGGTGGAGATTTCGATGAAACAAAAGCTCTTGCACAATTGAAATACACAAATAAAAGATTCCATTATTTTGAATCAAGATATGATCCTTTTATACTGAAAACTTTAGGAAAATAATAATTACCAAAAGTACCTACTGTACAAGCTAAGTATTTATGATATTTATAGGTACTGTATATGTATATAAATAATTATTCTGAATATATTTAAAAGAAAATCTTTCCTTATGATGCGGGACAATTCTTTTGTTAGCTTTCTTTATGCCTACTACAATCAGTATACCAAAAGCTTAAAGTATACCCAACGGTATATAAGTATATTGAGTATGTAGGTATATTTTATATCAGTCTTTTATTTTCAATTGAAATAACGATTTATAAGTACCTACTTTTTGTATGTAGATATACTATGTATAATAAAAAGAGATTTGAAGAATAGAATCGAGGATGTCATAGATGAAAAGACAAGATTGGAATAAAATAATAAAGAAAAAAAATAATTTGGATTTAAATTTGAATATTACAATCTCAAAAGCCTCGAAAGCAAAAAGTTAACTTTGTCACCCTCCTGACTATTAATAATAATTTAAACTCATATACCTACATACCTATATCTATAATTCAATATTAGACAATGAACATAATTTTTTGTCTAATTTTACGTTTAGTAGCCCTATGTCTATGCCTAATATACATACTAATAAGCATATAGGTAGGTATTCAATATGTAGAAAAGATTTAATGACATTTTTAGATTTCATATTTCTTATAATCTGCTGTAAGACTATATCTACATCTATAATTTCTCATTTCACTATCAAGTTATTTTTTAAAAAAATTTATGGATAATTTCAATAAAATAATTACACTTTCCACAGTAAAGTTTAATTATTTTATCATTTTGATAAGGAAAACATTACCAACACCATCAACGCTTAATATTCTCAAGATACACCATCATATATACTAGTATGTTCATAAAATACCCAGGACATTTGAGAGATTTATTTAGTGATTACGACATTTGCAACTAAAATCACCAACTAAAAACATTTGTTAAAGTTTTTTTGCTTTTGCACCCTTTGCTCTTACACAATCCCTCAATTCAAGTATTTTTTCCTCCCTCTTAATTCCTCCACTGAAGGATAAAGACCCTTCCAAGTTTCTTCAGTAGTTTCATTCTCCTCAAGCAATCTTGAGCAGTTTCAGAATAATAAGTACAAGAGTACCAAATTCTTTTGTCTGAGGAAGCTTTTGAGTCCCAACTGGACAACAATATTGTGTTAAAAAGAAAAAGAAATTATTTGATTAAAGGGTTACAATGGAGAGCGAAGGGTTAAAAAACATTTTTTTTTTTTTACTTATATGGGTTTAAGACTTACTTTATTGAGCAGATATTGGGACATCCATTTAAAAAAATTTGTACAATCTGTGTACTTTGTACTATTCCTACTCATTTAAGCCTTTTTGTAATTTACTTGCAACTTAAATATATGAGAATAGAAAAGAAATAGATTTCTATTGTAACTCAATATCCAATTGTGAATCCGGTTCTCAAAAAAGAAATTATTCATTTTACTTATTTAGACCTCGTATATCTCCCACATTAAAAACTATCCATATAGTATTATCTTTAGATCTGTCAAGAACCCTCCCTGAAGCTTATACATATACATAGTATGGATAAATGTATGTATTATTTGTAGGGCAAAAAATGGAATAAAATCTTTTACCATCAAGCTAATAATAAGCTAACAACTAAATTTATTTCTATTCTTCTTTACTTTACTTTGTGCTTCTTTATAATGGCATGAGAGTTTTGGTAATGGTAATATACAGTACTACTACTGGCCTAGACACCATCATCATTTATTATCCCCGATTCTTTTCAATTCTACAATTCTGACAAATCTCCAAACTCTCTGACAGTCATTTTTTTCTATTTACCTATTTATATTATACATACTCGTATTTGTACTACAACTGATGTCCCTTTGAACATTATGAGACTCCTTTACTAGTAATAAATATATCACATTCAATTCAATCTCAATATATCCGTATTTTCAAATTTCAATTTCAATAAATTTGGACATCTTGATGATCGTATTCTATATACACCTTTAGGGGAAATCTACAAAAGTTTAGAAATGCATGATTACCATAAATTACTGAATAATCTTCGGTAAAAATGTAAAATAATATGTATGGTTATGGTTTACTTTATCATCAGATCAGACTCCTAATACATTAGTGACTTACATTTTAAGACAATTCTAATTTGATAGATAATTGAGTTTTTTTTACTATTTTTTTAAAGATTAAAAAAAGTTAAGCACCTGCAAAAAAATTTAATACCTACACTCTATGTAACATACCAGTATTCAAATGATATGTTGACAAGTATGTACATGTGTAGGTATGTTGTGGTATGTATCAGTATATTTATATCAAATCAGTAACTTGAAAGTATCTTGTATAACAATTTATCTTGTAGGTATAAGAATTTGGTGTAGAATAACACTGCCAAGGTATTTGAAAGTTATTATCTGTCTCTTGCTTTAAAATTTAATTCTGAATTGTGAAATAAAAATGGTGCATGAAAACGAAATGTCTTGAATATCATTTTGTAATTCAAAATATTGTAATACTACTGTACTTGTACTGTAAGGTCTGCTCAAGTCAAGTATTTTTGGCCAAATGATAGTAATAGTAAATAAAGAAGACAAACGAAAAAATAAATTTATCTTTCTTACTACCTAAGATATAGTGTATTAAGATACTATTTCAATTGCACATCGACTCGCTCCGTAAGTTTTCTTGGCTCCGCACTATTACGGTAAATATAATGGATTTGTTACAAATAAATGATTTCTGACATCGTAAATTACCAAAGAGTAAAGGAAAAATGAAAATATGTAAGGTATAGTGTATTATACCTATCTGTAGTAGGCCTCAATTCTTTCAAGAAATATACAGATACAATTTATATGCATGTGACTGGTCTTGAGAAAATGGACTCCTTGTAATATATCCTATATTTTACTTTCAAATTTCACTAATTCTAAGTAGTTCTTTTAATTTAGAGCATTTTACTCAAGAAACTTAAATTAAAAAGATATAATTATGGTCATTATACTTTATGTCTATAACACCTATTTATATTTCATAAATAAGTTAAATTAGAGATCAATAATTGTCAAAAATGAAAATTATAAATTATATCTTGTACTATCTGTATTATTAGCATAAAACCAAAAATTTGCAAATTAAGCTCCTTTTCTCTGCTTTGTCACAAGCATATCATAGGTATAAGATAGCAAACATATGTGGTTGTGAGTATATATGAATGTAGAAAAATTGAAAATAAATACTTGTAAAACTCTGAGAAATAGCTCTATAAGGTAGGTATACCTACTGCCTACTAGTAACATTAAAACTAAAAGTATTATGCACTATCAGTTACATTATCTGTAGAAATCTTGAAAAAATAAATGTCATTTTTCTCTCTGTTTTAAAGAGAGAGAGAGAGAGAGACCGTGAAAGTGTATTCGACTTTCCTGAATTCAAGCCAAAGCTCATATTCTTAACCTACCTACGTAGATAATACACACTGTATACCTATATATAAGTACCCTTATATAATAATACTCTGTATTTATATTTAAGTTATGTAAAGGACGGAAAAAAAGAATATTATTATCCTTTTGAGCAAGTTTCGAGGAGTGGAACGAGGGAAAAAATATTTTAGTTCAAGTCAGCAGTAAGAATTCTTTAAATATGAGTAGAATAAATAAATACCTAGTAAATACATTTATTACAAAAAGTTATTCTCTTTCAATATCTCCTAATAACTGTGTAAGTCTCAAAATACTTGAGAAAATACCATCAAGTAAGATACATGTATATAAAGTAAAGGGAAAGAAATATTTTATGCGAGGCGATTCATCATTTTTATTTTTTTGTTCATAATTCATAGGGACCAAAAGTAAAATAGGTTTTTTTGAGTTGTGAAGGCACAATACGGGTATTAAGGGAGCTAAAAGGCATTTATTGTTCTTTAATTACTACATGTGAAATGAATGAATAAATAAGACATAACTTTAGGCAGGATTTGAGGGAGATATACTAGAAGTAAATATGGGAAAACAATGACTTTGTCCGTTTTATTCCCAAAAAATCAACAATGGCAAGTAATCAAGGGAAAGGGGGTGTGGCAATATGAGCACCAAATTCATTCCATTTTATGAAAATCAAGATGAAATAAAAGATTGAGGAATTAACAAGGAAAAAATCGTCAAGATTTAGATTGGAGTTCCTTAAAGATACATTTATTTCATACTTAAGAATGTACTTCTAAATAGATAGTACAAATTCCGGAAAGTTTTGATCATTGATTTTCAAAGGAAAATGATAATAATAAAAATAGCAGGGAATTATTATACTGTATAGATGTGTATATTATACTTGATAAAAAATGAAAATGAAATTCGAGGGGAAGATTTTCAAGTGTTCATAAAATATCTACTGGTACTGGCACTAGTTCATTGCTCAATATTAGAGTAGATATTTTAAGTAGATATCTTAGCTAGCTTGTATTTTGATATTCAATATTTGGTTATTCGTGTTAAGGTAAAAAAAAGCGAAATAAGATACTTGGATTCTCTAAATTTTTGGAAGGTATTGCAGAGTTTATTGAAATAAGATACAAAGTAGCAATGGCAAGCTAGAAGGATTTAAAAAAAAAGAATAAAAAGAGGGTAAAGAAAGAACAAATAAACTTGATCCTCGAGTAAAGAAAGGGTCTGATTTGAGGATGAGGGAAATAGAGTAGTACCTACATACATATTATATACCAGTGATACAATAGTAGTTTTAAGTAAAAAGAAAAAATAAATGGGAGTTTAGCTTTTAAATGGTCATATACCAAAGTGGCAGAAACCTAACAATGAACTGAGGGGTCCCTGGGCAAAGACAACAAAAGTAGACGAGAAATGATCATATGAGTAAAATAAATGGAAAAAAAATCGGAACAAAAGAATTGAGACTCTGAATAATCGCGGATATTTCAAAATGCGGCAAAAAAAGCCAAGAACTACAAACTTTATATGTATCTGTATGTAGGGTACATATCTACTACAACTAGTAAATCTTGTCTGATCCATTTATTAGCTCGTATCGAGCTATCGAACTCATTATTTGTAAAAAATACATAAAAATTTTTTGCATATTTTTAGGTCTTATACCTACTTTTCTTTCAAGAGCTGGGTTTCTCAGCCTTAAAAAATTGTTAATAATAATTGTTATAATTGTTATTAATTGTTATACATCCTTAAATGATGGACAAATTATCTGAAATCGCCAAAAAATATTTTTCAAGAACCATTTAAGATTATAGACTATGTAATAGTTTTTAGAAATATTTTGGATAATTAAAATCAATATTAAGACCTCTTGAAAAACCTCACAATATGAAGAAATTTAAAAATCTTGACCACCAAAATTTAAAATACAAATTCAAAAGATGACTAACTATAAGAATATATGGTAAAATAGTTTTACTTGTGAGAGCTTTTTTGTGATGGGTTACCCTTTTATTTCTATTATTTATTATTATTTTTATTACTAAGGGCTGTCCTATCTTAACCTGTACAGATTTCATCATCATCATCTCAAATAATGCTGTCGGTTATTGTTCAGAGAACCTCGAAGGACCCGAATAATAGTATCAGTGGAATAGCAGTAGTAGTATAATATAGCACCTGGGTTCCCACACTCTTACCCTACAGAATATTAGAGTAAAACTCAGGTTTGATGCGACCTATTAAGCACATCTCACAAAAATTACTTTTTATTCAAGTATAAAGTAAGTAATAGTTATACTTGGTACTGATTCTGAACTGTAATATTTTATAGAGATTTTCCCCTATCACCAAAATTCCTCAGAATGGCTAATAATCTTTGAGATCACTAACTGCCTGACCCAGTACAATAATACGAGCATAATAATAGAAATAGAAAGAACAACCCTTGCGCCACAAAAATGCTTATACTAATACATAATACTTATACTTATATTAGTATGTATACATCATTGTAAATTGTAAGGATATTGAAACCCTTCATAAAATCTAGTAAGTAGCAATACAATGGAATTTTTAATCCCTTTCAACCCTGATTTTACACTTTAGGTACTACTGGTACTTATTTTAAGGATTTCTGTGCAAAATATGAGTAAAAAAGGGTAAAATTTAGAGCATTTTTTAAATACTTGTTTTCAAGCTATAGTTGTACCTTACTATTACAAGTATTTATACTTATCTGTATAGTAGATATTACAGATTAGTAATGTAAATACTTGTATTGTATGTAATAGTAAGGTACAGATATAGCTTCTAGTTCTAATTAATGTAGGCACGCTGTTTTGAGACTTTGATATTTTGGAAATGAAAAGCGCATAAAATTAGTTGGAAAGGCGGAAATATTTTGGATTAAGTGTCGAGAATGGTTTTGGTTTGACAAAGTATCGAGTTTCCTGGTTTTGCACAAGTACCCTAACTACAAATGTACAGATTGGATAACATAAGCTGCTGAATTTATTTGAATGAAATTGCTACCAGTATTTGTACTTAAGTATATGATCCATGGTATGTTGGAGGTGGTGGTGGTGGTGGTGGAAATAAGCCAAGCAAAAAGATAAAACAAAGAATAATAATATGGTTTACTACTACTAGTACCTACTACTACCTAGTAGTAGAACAAAGGGGTAAATAAAGCAACAGATTAAATGGGGTGAGTAGAACAGAAAAAGGGTGAAATTGACATTACCTTATATACTTGTAGACATCATGGGCTTAATTGAAGAATTCTGAAAATGTGCTAGTAATAAGTGCTGAAACAAGCCCGAATAAATCTTGACAAAGGCTCGATTTAAAGAAATTTCGGATTGTTTGTCATAAACCGCAAAGAATGTCAAATATTCACAACCTAACTTTTACTTAGGATATCTGTATTGTTCACTTCACCCTTAAAAATTCTAGTCAATAATGTCTTTACTTTTTTAAATAGGTAGTGGGTACTCTCGTAAAATAAGTACAAGTTTTTAGATAAAAAAAACCTTTTTTGACCAAACTGTTCTGCAGAGAATATGAACTATAGTCGTTTATATAAATAACTGATAACTTACAAGGGTTTATATTTCATGTAGTAATAGTTACTTTAGATTGAGCATACCTACAACTTATAATATAACTAGTAGAATAATGTATGTATATTATAGTGGTACATATATGCCTGTAATAATAAAAATAAATGTGTGATTTTGCAGAGTGGATCACTTCAGTTTATTTCGGTAAGCAAGTACTTGAAAAGTCAAAAACTTTGCTACTGATCTCCTATGATATGAATATTTTTTATTTTATATCTACTACTAGTACAAGAAGGGTACTAATACTTATGTAGGTATTATTATTGGTCATCAAAGTGAAATTGAGACGAGAAATCCCCTGATCCTCGTTCTGGATTTGGTTTGGTTATCGGTAGCTCAAGAATTGGAAAAGGATAACACCACGATGTTCGGCTTTTTCCCACTTTTTTCGATTAAATCGTGTTGTACTGAATAGTTGTAATACAAGAGTCAAAACATGGACTTCTTTTTTTATTTTATTTTATTTTAGTAGATGATGGGGTTTACGGTTCCATGAGCCTCTTATTCCTCTTCTTTATCACTTAAGTAAGCCGAGTGGTCATCATTAATTTTTAATGAGACCTTCTGGGTATAAAGGGAAATGTATTTAGACCTCGTTACTCGTTTTTTTGTGGTTCTCTTGGGGAAAACACAATGGAAATATGTAATTCTAAATAATGCTCACTTTTTTAACACAATGATGCAGATTTTTCTGACTTATTTCTCAATACAACAATTCACTAAATCTGTAAGTACTTGAGTGAAAGTCTCTTTATCCCGGTTGACTTGCGAATCTTGAAGTATCTTCAATAATACGTACTTATTGTGTGTGAAGCTAATGAGGATTTTATTCGACTTCAAGATTCAAGACTTGGAATTAAGGGGTTGAAAAATAATTCTAGTTGTCGTTTTCCTGGCAATGCTCACCAACTTGCTCGTCGAGTGGATGAAACTAACAAAGTGGGCATCAGAATCACAATAAAAGCAAAAAAGCTCGGTTCTTCACAATAATATCAGTATCTGTATTCCTTTATAATGTAGGTACGCTAGGTAGGTACTTAATATAATAATAATATAGGTATAATATACTTTTGTACTGGTTAGTATAATGCCGTGCGAAAAGAAAAGATATGAGAAATAACCAACAAACCCAAGGGGAGATTCAGGACCTTTATACTAATTTAGTATATGTAGGTACGTAGTAGGTAGGAAATATAGTATTAGTATTTTATAATCTAGAATACCTTTACTTAGTCAGTGAATGGGCACAACAAACACTTCCTCA
This sequence comes from Nanhermannia cf. coronata Gr-Ori-00579, assembly GCA_034699045.1. Taxonomy (NCBI): domain Eukaryota; kingdom Metazoa; phylum Arthropoda; class Arachnida; order Sarcoptiformes; family Nanhermanniidae; genus Nanhermannia; species Nanhermannia cf. coronata Gr-Ori-00579. The sequence goes on along the minus strand of JAQIXA010000277.1, from coordinate 16,886 downwards.
TCATCACATCACTTGGCCTCATCCGATCCTTATTTTGTTGCCCATATGAGAGAACTGTACTCTGAGACCAGTCGAAAAGCTCGAAAATACCTAGATACCTAGATATTCTTAAATAAAAAATAATAATGATTAATGAAATGTATCTTCTATTAATATCTGTATATCAGTATTTTATTTACATATAAAATGGGGCCTACTCGTATATAGTATATAGCGTATTTTTTTCAAAATCAAGATTTTATTGAATATGAAAAAAGTTCAAAAAATTACTATAATGTACAAATATCATTATAAGTTTACTTTAAATAACTTAAAAAATCCAACTAGCTAACAACATTTATCTGCACTTAATTTTTAATGTTCAAATTAGCCCAAAATTCGGTTTTTCCTGAACCCTTTAGATTTAGCAGATATTAGATCAAAGTTATCCACTTTGACTTTGATATGTACTTTGTACTTAAAGATATTGTCAACTCATGGTGGTCATAAGGATTTTAGCTTTGAACAGACAGGGTAGGATACTTTTTTGAATGAATACGAGTACGAGCAAATAAAAGCGTTACAGATTCCAAATGTAAGGTTTTATGCCATTAGATCATTCAATTTGAAATTTTGGAAAAAGAGCTTCTCTTTTTACACGAATCCCTTGCCTTACCTTAACTCACTTATTACTCCTTATCCTGGTTCTGTGCTAGAGCCCTAAAACTAAAATATTATCCAAAACTTTCATACCCATATTAATGATAATGGTTTAGCCGTAGCCATCCAAATCTAAAATCTAATATTTTATATCTATCATATTATATTTATATCCTACCCTACTAATGTATTATACCTAAATACGAGTAAAAAGGACTAAAGATCTCAAAAAAGCGATCGTCGAGATCGAGAAACAAGATATTACTTTCCATTCTTATTCTTTCCACCCATGGAATTGGCCTACCCAACAAACCATACTTACATAGGTAGGCCTTGTCCTGCTAGACAAATTCAATTATACCAGTATACGTACTAACAATTTTTAATATAAGTATCCTGTGGTAGTAAAAGTACCCTACCTATTATACTGTTAGTTTTATGTATGTTTATATGATATGATATGAGAAATGTACCATACCATACCGAAATAAAATTACAATAGAAGATGCAAAAAAAATCTTTCTGATCTTTCTCTCAGATATTCGGGTATGATATTTCATTATTTCATTCACCTATTCTACTCTCGGGCAACAAATGATCTAGATTTCCAGATGAATAACACCAGACTTAATGCATGGTCCTATATATTAGTAGTAGTTGTATAACAAATGAAGATTTTTATTTGTAAAATTGTAAGGGTACGTCCCTTATACCTTATTCTTCTTCATGTGCTGTCCTTTTGATTGTAGTTTTACATTTTATGATCCAAAGTTCTGCTATGAAGAGGGGATATATTTTAGAGAATATACATTTTATGAACAAGATGGATAGTTGTTCATTATTTTATTTTTTTACCATATCTTTAGCTTTAGATTCCCTTTTATTTTTACGATCCTGACTTTTGTTATAAACCTATATGTAATGACTTTTCCCTGTACGATAATCTTTTATATTTTAGGTACATATATTACTACTTTATGTAGGTAGTACCTACGTAAGTAGTAAGCAGTACCTGCTTATGTATTTTTGTGCGAGCGAAGCGAGCACTTACAATTCAACTTTGCTAATTGGTCAATATTTCTGTTAATTTGTCCATCCAAACTGAAAACCTATATGACCGATTCTAACCAAACTTGCAATGAAGGACATTATAGAATAGACGTAGGGTCCATGTCCATTTATATATTTGAGCCACTTCAAATCAAATTTAAACAAAATAAAATCTCAGGCTACCCCACTCCTTGCGGACTGTGGACTCTTTAAAGATCCCCATGTCATGTTAATCAAATGGGGAAAAATCAAAAATAAGATTCATTTATGGGTATAGGGATAATCGAAGTCGGAGATTACAAATTTGATATCCATTTAGCCTTCAACTTGACCTTTGGTCCCAAAAAATAGGGTAACTTAAGGCCTTCAATGCTTTGCTCGCACAATTAATAATTAACAAAAGAGTAGTTTATTATTTCCTAGTTTATGCCATTTCTGATTTCTGACTACCTACTTTTATAAATACCAATTTTATATTTATATTTATATTTCTAACTACGAGTTGGCTGCTTTTAGAAGATGACCTATTAAAATTACCATAAAAAGTGAAGAAAAAACCCTGGGAAATATTAATTAAGATCTTACAATTCCATTCCTTTCGATTCATTATTAATTACAATTACGATGTGATGAATAAGAATTTCTCAAGATCTTTAAATGAAAGAAATGGAGATAAGATTTTTTTTATCAACGTAATAATTGTGAATTATAATTATAGTGCCCTAGTGCTAGTGCATGTAACCGTAGATATATGTTTAAGAATAATAATAGGTAAGATATGTAAATACGAGTACGATACATATTACATACGTATGGGTATAGATTATGGATTGGAATTGGAATCTTGCCTTATGTCTAGATAGTAAATTGTAAATAACTACTACAATAACTACAGATATAAGCACTTTGAATTATGAATTATTTTCTCAATAAATTCGAATTTTTATGGCACATAATTTATTTGGTTTCTTTCAAGGCTTATTAAATTATTTACAAATTTTATAAATGAAATTAAATTTTTTTAAATTACATGATCTAAGGATAATTCTACACAATAAAATATTGTAAATTAATAATGATTATGATTATCATAATATAAATATAGATAATAGGTATTATATACAAACAATCCAGTTTTCAAATTATATTCATAATTTATTCAAATAAGCTACACTTTCTACGAAAATTAACAAAATGTTAAGTACCCTACCTTGTGATAATCTATACAAAAAAGACTTAGACAACATAATTAGCAATTTATAACTTTTTCGAGTACATTTTCTTAATTCTAACAAATGTTTAATTAAATATATAGGTTCATAGTTTTACTACAAACCTGAATATAAATGTAAAGTGTAATAGAAGTGAAGTATTTAGATTTAAATAATAGCATTTTTCTTAGGGGTTTATTTATGAGGAAGGATGAGATTCATTTTTTAGTTTTTCAAAAGATTTTTAGCCTAACAAAATACAATAAAAATGATTATCTACCATATATAAACTTTAAATTTAAGTAGGGTACTTAATATAGTATTCAGGATTAGAGGATTTCAAGATTTGTCTTGAAAAATCTCAGATTACTTAAAATTAGAATCTTTTTTAGGAATTGATCAATTCTTAGCTATTCTAAAACCCACTTAAAAGTAGTATAGTTTTACAAAATTAACAATCTTCTACATACTTATACTATAATTAGGTAATGGACCTATTCAAACTTATTTGACTTTATCAATTATGTATATGATAAACATTAGGTATAATTAACTTATTGATAAAAATGTGTTTTCTTAAATACAGTAATGTATATTTACATAAGATTATAAGTAAAGCATTCAATTATAAATTGTAATTGTGGTATTTTGGGTATATTTATGAGAAATTGGCAGTGTAATAAATATATCTGTAGGTAATAAATATACTTAGGTATAGTTATTTTCTTTAAATTTTAAATTGTAACTGTAGGGTATTAAATATTAATATTATAATAAGTTTGATTAGTTATCTATTTGAAATGAATTAATTAAGAATTACAAGTCCTATGATATTCTTCAATTTTCTTAATTCCCCTTAATTGTGTTTCCATTTGGGCTGAGAGGCTTTCAATCTCGGCCATCATCTCCTCACCTCTCCTCTCATGTTCTTTGTTTTCATTCTCCATTTCTAGATTTATTGAATAAATAAAAGATTTTAATTAAGAAGACTTTTATGATCTGCTTTTATAAAAAAATTTCATTAATTTTTTACCTGTTAATTCCTTAAGCTTATCATTAACATTATTTGCGAGACGATTAGCTTGATTTTGCATTGATTCTTTCTCTTTTGCACCTTCAAATAGGAGTAATTTTGACTCCAGGGATTGTGATACTTGTTTGTACTCTTCTTTCAATCTGTTTTTTTAGAAAAAATTCCAAAAACTAGATTAGGCACAATTTATAGATTTTGATATAGATACATTATGTTATTGGCATAGGTATAATTATTAATGCATTTAAATCAAGTTGAATTAGGCATGTACCTTGTCGAGTTTTCACGAACTCTATTAGCATATTTGAATGCATACGAGGATTCATTTTTAGCCTGACCTCGCCTCCTCTCATTCTGGAAATTTTTCTTGATCAAATCTTCAAGCCTCTTTTTAAGTTGGTCCAAATCATTTATTGACTCGCTGGCCTTTCTTTTAGCATCAGCAGTTTCACTTCGAATCTAAAGAAAAGTAAATTTGAATAAGTACCAGTACATTAATAATAGGCTTAAATAAGCTATATCGTATGTGTTTGCTAATTCTATAAATTTGATAAATTCTGAACCTGTTTTAAATCTATATCTGCCCCCGTAATATCGTCTCGAGCTTTCTCAATAGCACTTTCAGCAGATTTTTGAGCATCTAACGCCTTGTCTAATTCATCTCGTACTTGGACAACGTCTTGAAGTACTCGTTTTGCCTCGACCCTGCAAAACCATTATTATTTTCTTTCTAGTACAAGGTATATAAGTTTAAATTACTCTGTATAGTCTGCCCTTTCCTTGAGAACTTTGGCGTCATGAAGGTCATGGGCTGTGGCATCCAAAATTTCTTCAATATCCGTCAAACGATCGACTTTTGAACGAATTCCTTCGGCAAGTTCTTTAATTTTCTCTTCTCTTTCTCTTCGCTTCATTTTTTCTAATGTAATATTTTTACTTAACACCTATATAAAAAATGGTTTAAATTTTCCTTTTAGTCTAGTCATATTCAGAAGCAAGTAGAATTTTAAAGATTTAACCTCTTGAGAAAGAGCTTGAATATCATTTGGAGTGGCACCAGGGGTTGAAAGAAATTCCAATATTTGATTATCAATATCTTCAAGCATTATTTTCGTAGTTTCACTTCGATTTTTTGCTTCTTCAGCACTGGCATACACTATCAGGGATAAGTTTTTAGCCTCATCTACTTCTGCTTTTGTTTGAGTCACCTATTAATTAATATTCGATGTATAAATAAGAAGTTTAACAGAAGTTAATTATAATCGTTCATTTTACAATTCTCAGCAAGTCTTCAGCATCAGCTCCTTTTTTCTTCAATTCCTTGTACGCATTTTCAGCGTATTCCAATGCGTTTTCAGCATTTGTTACGGCTCCCTCACAAGATAACCCTCCACATTTGTTACACTAGAAATCCAATAGAATTCAAAATAGATTTGGATACTTTTTAAATTATCAGTAGGTCTAAAATTTTTAAACTTACACCAGCTCCACCACAAATTAAATCGCAGGGGTCACCAGATCGATCACAAACATAATTATTGAGACTAGGAAAGCTTGAATTAATTGCATTTAAACTGGTCTCAAAAGATATTAAAGCTTCTTCAACTTCAACCTGTTGTTTATTAATCTGTGGCTCTATTTGAGTTAGCAAAGTATCGATTCTACGCCGAGTTCGATCTGAATCTGCGATGGTTTTTTGGACAGCATCTTTTCTTCGGGTCGCATCATCTGATCTTCTCTTGGCTTCCCTTGTAAGGTTTAGTGCACCTTTTTGATAAATATATTCAATTTATATAAAAAAACACAAATACATAATCAAATGTTACCTTCAACATTTGCTTCCTGCAAATTGATTGCTTTTTCTTTCAAAGAGGCGCCTGATGTTTGTAACAAATCCACTTTTCTCTCAATTTCCTCAAGAGATACATTGGTCAGCAAAATTCTCTGTGACACATCGGCTAGAAGTTCTCCAGCTGAGTCCAGTTCTCCAGATATATTCGTAAATGTGTCCCTAATTAAGTGACACAATGATAAATAGATAAATAGACAAGTTGGGATTCTAAATGACAATTTAAAAATTTACTTTCGTAAGTCTATCATGTCTTGCAATTCCTCCAAGTCTAAAGTACTGATACTGGAACTGTTAAGCAACTCCTTAACTTCATCAATCTTTTTCTGCATCCCATCAAATTCTCTCGTATAAGCACCAGTTGCCCCTTGTTGTTTAATTTGTGATGCAGCTTCAACAACTTTTGTCGTTTTTTCTGAAATTAAAATTTTTCAAGAAGTTAAATACAGTTTTTTGAGAAATCTTTTTTGATTTACTTTTAATTTCTCCAATAATCCTATCCCAGTTATTAAAGCATTCTCCACAGGTCTCACAGTGAGGTGCATTTCCAATGAATCCTTTTGCGCATTCATCACACTTATATCCTCCAATTCCTTTGTTGCAAACACAACTTCCGGTTTCTCTATCGCATTGCATTGTTGATGAACCCCATTGATTACAATCACAAGCTATTTATAATAAATTTTCGTTAAATTATCCAAGAATTATGGTGTAAGCAACATTAAATCAACTTACGGTAACATTCCTTGTTCGGATCTCCCCAGTAATTGGTTTGACACTGATCACAGATGGTCCCACCAAATCCAGGTTTACAATCACATTGGCCATTATACTTTGGATATTATATAGATTAGATTAATAAAAAATGTCAAATATGTAAGTATAAAATATTACCAGATTGCATTGAGTACTGGTAGAACCAACAGGATCACAAGAACAAGGATCACATCCTTTACCACTTGCAATTTTCCAGTGATCTTCACGACATTGATCGCAAGAAAGTCCTTCGACATTTGCGTGACATGGACACTGCCCAGTTATCCTGTCACAAGGTCCAGCACTAGAGTCAGTTCCAAGAATATTACAAACACACACTATGGAAAACAAAAATCGCATTTTAAAAACTGTGCAAAAAGAAAATTAATAAGTAAAATAAACTCACTTCTACACATTTGATTTATAGCATCTCCATAAAATCCGGCTTTACATTGCTCACAACTAAAGCTTTCAGTGTTGAAAAGACACTGTAAACATTCTCCAGATTTAAGATCACAATTTCCAGGTCTTGAAATGTCAATATTATTATTACAACTACATGGTCGACATTTTCCATCAGGTGAATCAGGATTACCAAAATAATTGTCTGCACAAGTGTCACATCTAGGGCCTATTAATACAGATACAGGTTAATTATACAGATGCAGATTATACAGATTTATAATACAAATTATGCATTTCTAATTATACAGGGTGGGGCACAGACGAGGCTTTAACATTTGAATAACTCAAAAAGTATTATGTTTTTTGATATAGGGTAAAGTTTATCAGAAAGAGGATGAATGAATTAGATTATGGTGAAAATTTGAGAATTTTAGATAAATTATCAGATAGTCAAAAAATTATTTGAAAAATTTTAAAAAATTTGACAAATTTTTCCCTAAACAACCTGCAAACTTCGGTAAAATTGTTTGTTCGAGCATAACAATCACAAATAAATATCTTTTCCTCTTTGTAAAGCCTTTCTAATTTTAATTAGCCATAAAAGTTAAATAAAAACTGGAAAAAAGCAAATCCAAAATGTGAAAATTGAAAAATTGAAAAAATTTAGACGACAAAAAAAATTTGTCAAATTTTTAAAAATTTTCAAATAATTTTTTGACTATCTGATAATTTATCTAAAATTCTCAAATTTTCACCATAATATAATTCATTCATCCTCTTTCTGATAAACTTTACCCTTTCTCAAAAAACATAATACTTTTTGAGTTATTCAAATGCTAAAGCCGGTACCTCGTCTGTGCCCCACCCTGTATAGTATACGTACAATTATAACATCTATTTTATTCTATTTCTATTCTTTCAGTCACAAATACATTACTATAAACTATCTAGAAGAATATCTACTATTCTACTACTACTACAGATACTTTGTAATAGTAGTAGTAAAACATTTATTCACTTATACTTATCCGCCCCATTCATAAAATCATTTTTTAAATCATACCATATACCTATAGTATTATAGATAGGCCCACAAAACACAAACTCAAATTGTAGATACTCGTATAGGTATAGATAAGTTAGACAAAAATATAAAAAGATAAAAGAGATTGTCATGAATAAAACAACACAAAATAGCAGAGAGATAGATACTTACTCTCTACTCTACTACTAGTAGAGATTTGATGGCTTTTATTTTGGGGGGTGAATTCCTAATTCTTGAAAAATTGAAACTTCAAATTGACCAATTTTAGAAAATATCAAAGTATCCGAAAATAAAATACACACACACATTCATTCTCAATTATAAAATTGTCAAAAATAATTTTTTTAAAAAATTACATAATAATAATGACCAAATCTGGGTAAGATTTGATCTAGCCCAGATTGGGTAAAATCATTCAATCATAGACGACAAGTATTTTAAAAGCCCTAATTTTTTATCACAAAAAGTGAATTTATTCTCATTGAATGAGTGTTAAATTTGACTTTTTGAGAGTTTAATAAATGTATTTTGAGATTTAAAATTTTGACCAACATGTTAAATGACCGATATATAGACCAAAAAAAAGTATGTTGAGAAAGAAGGCGTTTGAAATTTGTGTCTCTTGAGATTTTGGGTGGCTCGTGCCCAAGTGACAAATTATGGAAATATATTTCACTTTTGATTCAATTGATAACTCTATACTATACTATACTAATACAATACTTGTACTTTTTCAAGTACCTTATATCTCAATTAAGCTCTACTCAATCTGAATCTTTATATAAGGATACTTATAGGTAGGGTATATGTACTTTTATTTCTCCCTAACTCAACAGATTCACTCCCCTATCATTTCTCTCACAAAAATTACAACCTAATTGACATTGAGTTATTTTAATCGCTTTTTTTTCTATAAAAGTATCTACCTATACAGCAGATACAGAATCTATAATAATTCTTCTATAAAGTACATATCTCTATATATCTAGAATTTTGTATTTTTTTTTTCTCTTTGATTTCAGAGTACAAGGGACGATTGTTACGAGGCCAAATTGAGGATTTCTCGGACGGACACTTCAGACTCTAGACACTACTACCTTAAAGTGGAAAATAGCCGGGGTTCTGATCGATACTCCGTCATACTTCAAGTCAGAGGTAAAGATCTCCAAAAATAATTTGACAAATTTTGCACTTTAGATATTTAGTATACTAACCATGTAAATTGAAATCTTAGATCAAAACGACTATATCCCAATCCCAATATATCAAAATCAACATTTTTTACTTAAATTATTTTAGGCAATTCTTATAGATACTGACCTTAAAGGGTCAAATGGAATGTTATTCACTATGCTTATAAATTTTAAAACCGTTACTTTTTAGCCTGGATATAGTCAATGTGTATTTCAAATGTAAGCATAAAGAATAACATTTCTTTGACCTTTTAAGGTCAGTGGCTATCCAGATTGTCTACAAATTTTGCGAGAAAATGTTTATTTTATTTTGACCTCAGCTTAACATTTAATATAGTTATTGGGATTGGGATCGAGTAGTTTTGGTCTGAGATTTCAATTTACCTGGTTAGTATTTATTTATTATATTAAGATATATTATTTAGTATGTATGGTAGGGTACACATGGTTTTGGCAACTTGCACACACACTTAAATTGATATAATTTGGGGGTTGGGTATATTTTTCCAGGTTTTGATTTGGTATATTTCGCAGATCCAGTCTCAATGTCCGTTGTGATTGGCGTCATCATCGGCTGCCTCATCCTCCTAGTCCTCGTCGTACTCGTCATCCTCTACGCTTTTAAGGCTGAGAAATGGTGCTTCTCTCGTAAGTCACCCACAAATTCTACATCCTCCACAAAAACACCCATCTTGCCAGCAAATACCCACCACCCATAAGCCATAACCTATTGGTACATATAAATAATTATAATTTAGCAATTTTTTTATGTAAATCTGGGAGAAATGGGTCCACTAAAATCTTGAGAAGTGACATCTACAAGTCACAAAAAAAGTAGCAAAAAGTATTTTTATATTTAAAATCTGTACCCTACTCGTAATTCATCTCAATTGTCAATTGAAATCCTAGTTTTACATTGCGAAATATAGGATTTCAAAATTGAAATCAGAATACCTCAATTAGGTTCAGAAACCGAGTTTTTACATGCTTTTATGAGCATTTTAAGAACTTTGAGATCAAATTTTAGAGCTTAATTATAAGCTTATTGATTAATATTGATTTGATTACTTATTATAAGCTTAGTGGGCCCTTTTCAACCAAAAACTAATGGTGATGGGATAAATTAAATCAATTACTTACTCATAATATAATTAATAAGGTAGAGATCTAAATCAATTCAAAAAAATTAGAAATTTATCAAAATATGGTCAAATTCAAATTTATTTTCAAAGTTTTTGCTAATTGAAATTGAGGATTTCGTATTTATGTATTTTCAAGATATTTTTGATTATTAAATATTTGTGTTCTATTCATGTTCATGTTCAGATGTATATGTATTTATGTAATTTAATGTAAATGTAATTTTTATTAGCCCTCGTAAAAATCATAATTATAACTACTTAAATCCCCAAAATCTGCTCATATTTATTTATACTATTAATATACATCTATTTAATTTGCCATATACATATATGCTTTTTTAGTTAATAGGTAAAATCCTCATTAATTTTTCAAATCTGCAATTTTTGTAGATTTTATGATCTTTTTATTATTTCCCATTTCCTATATTCATTTTCATACATATTGTATGTATGATTCTAGTTCTGGATTTCAACATTTCTAAATTTTCTAAATATTTACATTATTTATTTATCAGTAGGTATGTATTGTACAAAAAAGTTTGGTTCAAAAATTATTTGGCAAAATTATAATTTTCAAAATTAGCTGCTTTTCTCCAAACTAACTATACATTTATTTTTATTTTATCTTATCTTATCTTATGTTATAGAATGTGTTATCAAATTCTGTATATTTGTAAATAGAAAAATGTAAAAAGTTAACATTAAATTATCTCAAATTTTAATCAAATTGAGGATTTTTGAGTTTTTAAAAAAAATCTCATTCAATTTAGTCAAAAGACCGAAAGATTTTTTGTCAATTTTTTGAGTTCCAGGTTTTTTCAAATTCTAAAACACACTATCTGTAAGTAAATTAAGACCTCTAGGTCAATTTGGAGCACATTTCTGAAATTTTTTCAGAAATTTCCTTCAAAATTTTTAGAAATTTTAGCATTTGAAATTAAACTAAAGTTTAATTTCATCCCTATTTTGGTTGAATTTACTCGTATACAGAATATCTTCGATATAACTTTACCCCTGTGTTAATCCAAAAAAAATTATAGATTAAATATAGAATTTGTAAAAATTTTGAGTGAATTTCATACAAGGGTAAAGTTAGACTAAAATTATAAGGGTAAATTCAACCAAAATGGGGAAAAAATTAAATCGAAGTACACTTTTTAGAATTTTGATTTTTTTTGTATTTTGCATCAATTTCTGTAATCTCTAATCCATATATGTATATGATATGATTTATAGTTTGCTTTTAGCAAACAAAACAAATAACAAAAAAATGCTTTTTTGTGCAAAAAATACAAAATTTCCAACTTTTGACTTTTGTTTGGAGCCAAAACTTTTTTGAGCCTTACAATCGAGCAGAATTCTGAAAAGATTAAATCTTTTAGAAAACTTGAAATTTGCCTCTGGTCTGATAACTTGTACTTACTTTTTGGTATCTTTCTAAACTGAAAAATTGCAATTTTTTTGCGAAATATTTGAAGCTTTTTTAACCCAATGATGTGCTTTTTGTGCTTTTCTAAAATTTACTTATAACATAACCCAACTAATGCTGTTTTTTTGTGTGTTTTTTTCTTAACTTTTTGGGTGAAATTTAGAACGAGGAGACTTCAAGCCAACAGACCTGGAGAGGTAAGCAAAATATTTTTATTTTTATTATCTTTTGGTACAAATATAGTGAGTTTGAGATTTAGGCTCAAAGATTAAGGAATTCTTAATCAGGATTATGCAAATTTTAGTCTAAATACTGCTAAAATTGTCTAATTTAAATTTAATATTGATGAAGGTGTACTTTTATTTTATCAGATTAATCTAATTAAATTATTCTTGGGTATATTCTACAAGGTTTACATACCATTTAATTTAACCCTAAAGAATACCTGCAGTAGTTGAGGTATTTTTTAAAATATTTAAAAGATCCTTATACCTATAATCGTAAGTGTATAAAATAAATTCTCTTAAGGGGGGGGGGGGGTTCTATGAATTTAATTTAAAATTCCTTTTTGCAAAATTATCTTAAATATCCCTCGTGTATCGAGCTCAAATTATTCAGAGGATACGATTCGAGAAATTCCAAATATATAATATGTTTAAAAGCCCCAAAAAATGGGTTAATTTTGTTAAAATAGTTCAAATATGGTAGCATCTTAATGTAGTTTTTTATCCACTTAATTTTAAAATATATGATACTTTAAGGATAGGTATAGAAGAGCAGTCTCACAAATTACAATACCTACAATATTTTAATCTAAAAATTTTTGAATTATTTAAGTGAGAAAAGTGACATGGATGGGAGCATGCGTGGAGTTGATGGACATCATCAAAACGGAAAAGGCGGTGGATTTGCGAATATTCCTCAGTCGGAGTTGCAGTTTGGTATTCCCGCCAAAGCAGCAACGCCACAACGGCGGCCTCAACAACCAGAATTAATTCTACCGCCTCCATCTAGTGGTGGTGGAACCCCGGACTCTTATCACCTTATGAAGGTAAATTTAAATGGAGATTCGGATTTACCGCCAATGTGCCCAGCTAATATCCCACCACCCCCTCTGGCGGTGACCCCTAAAAATCCTCGAAATAAAAACCAATATGGATGGGCTTATGGAGATTCGAAATGTTCTTCCTGCATCCACAACACACCTGACTCTTCCTGCGCCAACAATCCCCATCATTCCACTAACAATTCTATTAAAAATGGTGGGAAAAAGTCCAAGAAAGAGAAGGAGAAAGAGCTGAAGAAAGAGCAAAAAAAGAACAAAAAGTCCAATAAGGTCAATAGTTCGAAAAATGGCGGGAATGGATCCGTGACTGGTCAAATAAACGGTGGTGGAAGTGTTGTTCGAATTAATGAAAGGATTTCGGTCATTTAACTACAATTACCTTCTAATTAACTAAATTAACAACTATACAATTAACAAATTTGAATAATTATAAGTATAGAAATTAGGTTTAGCTGACTAGTAGGTTATAGGTTGCCATCTATGAAGATTTGAATAAAACAAATTTGCGATTTTTGCAGCATTCTAATGGTGGCTCTTCCCCGATTCTTCCACTCCCACCTTACGACTACTATGGCAGAAATCCTCCGATTATCGTCGTCTAGAAAAAAAACTTACTTTTAACCTTACCTTTAACACTTTTCTACTCTTTTCTATCTTTTTTTATAATCTAATATCTAACTATCTCTCTATTTCTATCTCTATCTCTACTAACTTTCTTTGAAATTTTCGCAAAACTTTAACTGCTTTGGATTTGGGTTTCGATTTCGGTTTCGGTTTCGGTTGGAGATCTAATCTACTAAAAATCGGTATTTTACAAATTTTACAAATTAACCTTTCTCATTTATTTTTGTTTCCTTATTTGCATCGAAAAATATTTTCAAAGTTGTAAGAATCCCTCGTGATATTTATCAAATAATTTGTTGCTTTTTTTGAACTGATTATGACAAGTTAAATGAAGGTATTAATGAATTTTTTTTCTATTTTTTCAGCAACAACAAATGCACCATCAACAACAACAACAACAACAACAAATGCAACGAAATGAACGAAGTTTCCGAAGTCGAGCCTACCCCGTTGAGAATGTCAAGAAGGACATTAACTATGCTGACCTTCAACTTCCAAAAACCTCAAATAATGGTACTTGTACTTACTATAATAATTAGAAATTTCTCAAAAATTGTTGAAATTATTTCAGCTGCTGTAATTCATTTCCAAATTGAATTTCAGTCTTTGAAATTTTCTAAATTTTTGAAAAATTTCAAGATCATTATATGTATTCAAAATCTAATCTTGTATTTTTAACTATCTATGTATAGGATCTATGAAAAAGTCCAAGCACCATCATCAACAACAACAACTCCAACAACAAATGCACATACAAAACCAGCTGCAAAATCCCCACCACCACCATCAAAACCCGCCAATCCCCACCCAAAGACGTATGGACTATGCCGAGATCCAATTTAAACCCAAATCCAATGAACAGGCAGAAGTCTGACTCTAATAAAATAAATTATATGTAGGGTACTAATTTTTAAAAACTACCAAATTTTTTATGAAAAAAGTTACCCAAAATCTTTTTAAAAGTGTTTTACAACAAAAAAAATGGACAATATTTGACATTATTTAATTAGTGTTATAGTTAACTACAATACTATAAGAGTTCTAAAAAGTGCGAAGAAAAAAACCTTGCCTTTTCCTATAATCCTTAAAAACTCGATTTTTTAAAAAAATAGTTGAAAGTTCAAGACTTAAGTACAGTATTAGTATTAAGGTAGTGTAATAATTAAGAAAGATATAATTAATTATAGTAATCGATTATTTATTTGTGGCATGTGCCAATCTACAGATACAGATACAATTAGGAAGTAGGGGTAGAATAGGGATAGTTTGGAAACATTTTTGAAAACTGGAAAGCCAATTTTTGGCTGCAGAACAGCACTAGAAATAGATCTTGAAATTTCTGGCCAATTTCAGGCTCTCCAAATTTCAAGAACATTTCCGAACTATCCCTTATCTACCCTTATACTACTTATACTCTACCCTTATAGACAAGACAAATTGTTGAGATTTTTTATCCAAAAATTTACTCAAAAAAATTCCGAATTTTACAAATTTTATTATCAGAAAGAAATTTTTTAGCGTACAAAAATGAGGTTCAATTCAAACAATCAGAATATTTGAAATTACTTACCTAATGGTAAGTATAGAATTTTTAAGATAGTTATATTCGTATCGTATGAAATTATGACTTTTTTAGAGATTTTTTCAAATCCAGGATTTTGTGAAATCCTCAATTTCTCAAAGTATCCTAACAGATAGCACAAGAAATACTTAATTTCACAAGATCCTCGATTTGAAGCATAAATAGAATTTAGAGATTTTTTATTTTTTTTGTGATATTTAAGTTTTGTATGGTTGTTTGTAAATTTTCTTAAAAATACTTTTATTAATTAATTACCAATTAGTACCTAGGATCTAGTACCACTCGTAGTACTGCTTTAAAATCTATTAACCTATCCCGATCATATTATTTATATTTTTGATTTTTATCAATATCTTAAAACTTTAAAACTTATTATATTATACATACCTATCCTTTATCCTATAAGGTAGATACTCAAGATCAAGACTTGAAAAAGTTTTGAAATCCAATTTTTCCATTTTTGTATATAAAGTGTGTCTTTTAGCTTACGATTAGTTTAGTGTATAATGAAGCCTTTAAAAACACAATTAATTAATTAATTAATTTTAGTTGTAAAAAGTGAGTTTTGTGGATCTTCTCGTTAACCACTTCAATTGAGAAAATGAATAATTAAGTAAATCTACTAACTATCCATAATTGGCAAATTTAAATAAATTTAGATAATTTTTGTAATATAAAAATGTATAGAAGATAAGATACGAGTGAGTAATAAGTGTGTTGTGAAAGAATTTCTAAAAAAGATTGAAAAAATGCTATACATATTAATATTATGTATCTGTATAATAAAAGAATAGAATTAAAAGTAAATAGATTTTATTATTTATAATTAAGTTTTAAAATCTCAAGTCAGTCTATCTATTTGGTTAGTATTTAAGTTAAGAATTATTAAAATACATAATTAATATTTAATTATTGTAAGCTACATAATACCTATAATTAATTAATTAATTAATTAATTAATTAATTAATTAATTAAGAATAATTGATGTGTGTTTTTAACTAGAAATAGAAATTAAAATTAATAATAATAATATGTAAGAGATTACAGAATAATATAATGGATACCTATTAATAGTAATAATTAAGCAAGATTTATAGAGCAAATGAGAACAATGCACTCTCTCTCCCTCTTAAACTTAAAATAAGAGTTAAAATAGAGTTAATTACAATTACAAGTTACTTACTTAATAATAATTGTAAGAAATTATATACATACCTATACCTATACATATATATTAAAGTTATAATAAATTAAGTGCGTTTATATACTTTTTAAATATCGCTATACCTTTACCTTACTCTTTATTTGATTCATTTGATTTTGAAAAAAGTCGCAGTTTTGATTTTGATTGACTACTTAAGTACCCTACCTTATAGATATCTACTGGTATAATATGTATTACCTATGTATTTATTAATTATTAATATGAGTGGTCTGAAAGTAAATTTTCTAAATTATATATTCAAATATAGATGAGTAAGTATCATAGGTACTTTAGTATCTGCTGGTATTTTTGGTTCAATATCAGAATACTGTAGGTAGGTATGTAGGTATGTAGGTAGGTAGGATAAATGAATTCAATTTGGCAATTTAATTCTTGAAGCATTTTTGAAATTTTGAAGGAATGTTTTGAAGAGGAAATCAATTAGCCAAAATTTGAACAAAAATGACAATAATTTCAAAAATATTGGTCTAAAATCAAAGCCAGCCGAATTTTACATACTTGTATGGTCTCAGCTAAGTTTGCCGGGGAATACGTGTCTATGGCAGCCAGACATAGTGGCATATCTGGCGGCGGCGCAAGACTTGCGAAAGATTATTATCTACCTGCGCAGCCAGACATGCCACTATGTCTGGCTGC
>JAQIXA010000276.1:0-50868 GCA_034699045.1 Nanhermannia cf. coronata Gr-Ori-00579 | reverse complement strand
GATATCTGATATTTTTCAAATCAATGCATTTTATGCATTAAAAATATCATTTGACATAAATTTTTGCATTTAAATAGGTAGGTACCTAGGTAGTAGGTAGGGTACTATACTAATAGTTGACTATCTAATTTTAATTTTTTTTTAAATAACTAGTAGTTTTACTGTAGATTGTGGTATGTACATAGTAGTAAATTATTACAACTAGAGATCTAATTATTAT
Source organism: Nanhermannia cf. coronata Gr-Ori-00579 (assembly GCA_034699045.1). Classification (NCBI taxonomy): domain Eukaryota; kingdom Metazoa; phylum Arthropoda; class Arachnida; order Sarcoptiformes; family Nanhermanniidae; genus Nanhermannia; species Nanhermannia cf. coronata Gr-Ori-00579. The sequence continues at coordinate 50,648 of JAQIXA010000276.1, read as the reverse complement.
TCCAATGAGCTTCTCTATTAGTAAAAACATATTTTTTCATGAAAAATAGATCAATACAAATCTAATACAAAATTTATCAAAGATTGATTCAATCAAATCTAAATTTGATTACCTCTAGTCGATTTCCTGTTCAAAAAGTTAAAGAACCTTCAAAAATAATTTCAAAATTATGGATTAAACTTTACAGATACATTCAATGAGGGCAATTATTGGAATTTATTTAATATGTTTTTCCAGTACTTCTTCTGTAACTGTAAGAAATATCTATCTATCATACATAATTTATTTGTTGTGAATTACCTAATAAACTTATATTTTTAAAGGCAAACAATGTAGTACAAGATGAGATACAAATTACAAGATCAGATCTAGAGACAATTTTTAAAAATCTGAAAAAATCTCGAGAAATTATAGTTTATGGCATAATGAAAACTGGAATCACCCTATTGTTAAAAGATCTATTGGATTCGGAAAATGATCAATTTGGCAAACAAGATTTCATAAATTCTGGGACAAAAGTTCATACTTGTCCTCATATGGGAATTAAAACTTTTGAGATTATTTCAATACTTGTAAATAATGCAAAAAATGATCATAAAGAACTGTAAAATATAACAACTTTCAAAACGAAATGTAGCAGAATAAAACAAAATACATTTTAACAAAGAACTTGGAGGTTTTTATTAATCTTTTTTTCCGACCAAAAACCAAAAACACAATACAAGGATTATCATTTTATCAATCATAGTAGGTACTAATATAAGGATATATATAAAGAAAGCTTAGCGTTGAATTTCAAAATAACAATAAAATATAATGCACAATTAAATAAATATAATTTGTATTTATAAAGTTTTAAGACTAGCAATGAATTTTTTTAAATTACTGATAAAATATGTACCTACTCGTAAGTAAGTACACTACTATGTAAGTAGCAGGTAGGTATTGTAATCTAGCTCTAACATTGATGATATATGACAAGATGATATATATATGCATAGGCACTGAAGTAGATAGAATTTGAATAATTGAAAATAGGATCATTAGTAGCAATTAGTTACACGGTCAATATATAATTCCTCAAGTAGTTCCTTTGATAATTCTTTAAATTCTTCTGTTTTAATGACTGCAACTCCTTGCCTGAAAAAGTATTTAAAAAATATCACTATTATTTATTAGGTATTATTAGGTAAATTTCGAATGATTACAACTCAAATTCAGTCAAATTAATTAAAGGGTGTCAGCAGTCAGTATATTTACTTTACGTACGTGTTGATGTATTTGATGACCTTTTCTTTCAAAATCTTAAAATCAAAATCATCTGCCAGAATTAGTACCTAAAAAATCAGAAAGATTATTAGGGTTAGTGAAATCTGAATTCTATTTGGATATTTTAAGTTTGAGGCTACTACTCGTTTTACTATAATTTTTCATTATCTATTACTTCACAAGCATCTTGAATTTTTAAATTTTTAGCCATTTCAAATTGCAAACCATCTTTCAACCCCAAGATCTCATATTTATCAGCAATTTTAAGCAATTCAAAATTTTCAGAATTTTCTGAATTCAAGATAATTTCTCCAGTGTAAAGAAAATCCAGCATTTTTACGACAGTTTGAGGTGTGAAATCTTGAATTTGCATCGAATTTTTTGATGATTCTTCCATATCAGTTTCTAGCAATTTGAGCAAAACTGGACTTTGAGCTAAAAAATAATTAAATGTTATTGTATAAAACTTTGTTTTTAGAAAATACTTATCAATATTCAATATACGATGATTCTAAGATTCTAATAAGACAATCTGGAGGTACAATTTTTTTTAATAACTTACATAGTATGAACTTATGTTTTTGAAAGAATACTGGGCCAACTTTTATTGTAAAATCTGGAAACATTGATACATTATTTGCATTTCTTATGTGAGACAAAAGGAAATCCCTGTGACTTGGAGAACTCTTGTTACGATATAATACTTGATCAACAAAACGGAGTCGACATCGAATTCTCAGTACATATAACTCATTGATATTCTCACTCTTTCCCGTAAAGGACTTGAAAACAAACGGATACCACGGAGTTCTTGCTGAAAATGCATGATGAGATTCAATTACATGCTTTTGTATATGTTCTATTTCATTTCCATTTAGTAACACTGGAAAACAATAAAATCAAAATTAATGTTAAGGTTAAGGATTTTTGCTAAAAAACTACAGGTAGGTAACTAGTGTAGGTACTTAATGATTAATGATACATAAATGTTTATTTATAAATCAAACCTTCATCAATGGTCATCTTAATTTTGACGGGTATCTGTTCACTATTTCCAAAAACATCACCATTCGTATTTTTAACGACGATTGTTACAAACTTGTTTCTTCTTGTGTCGAAAAAATGATTCTCCTTTGGCGTCAATATCCTAAAAATAAACAAAATAAGATCCTAATAAAAAAGATCAAATCTACTAATCACCCCAGTTAAGTTATGTACTTGTAAAGCAAAGTAGTTCGGTTCTTTCTAATAAAAATTCGGTTCTTTCTAATTTGATTTTGATTAGGCATCTTTTGCCTTGTACTTTATGACATGACTATGTCACCTATGTCAAGGTCATAGTATAGTAGGTTTAGAACAGTACACAGATGAATCATTTCATTATTTTACTAACTAAACTGCTTACTGCTTACAGTACAGAATAATTGATGAATGAAGTTAAAATTTTAAAATTTACCATCGAAGTGTGACTCCATTGTGTTCACCAACAGACAATTCTTCACTAGATACTTCATCTTGACCTTGGCCATGACCTGGTGTAGGGTCATCGTCCCAATTATCATATGCCCCTGACTGACGATCACGATATTCAACAACTTTTCTCAATTGTACTTCCCAGCTCAAATTACCCTCTAATTCATCTTTCTACACAAATCATAAAAGGGTCAATTTAAAAACACCTAAAATTAAAGAATTTTATATAAAAAAAGGTCACCTTGTCGTTAGCCATCGTCAACAAATGTTTACAATCCAAAAAACGACGACACAGGAGCCAAAATGCCTAAAAAACCAGCAGGAGTTCCTCAAATCTAATGCAAAAACCGAAAAATTTGTCTAAAATTGACAATTCTGACCTGATTCTCGGGCCGAATCTCAAAAACGACCAAGAAAATTCTAGAAAACTTGGAAAAATTTCATAATTTTTCCAAAAATTTTCCAAAAATTTTAGGAAGTTAAAATTTTCCAACTTTTATTTTCATTTTTGGTAACTGCAAGCCGCCTAGTGTTCAAATCCCATAGGTTTCTATTTCAAATTTTTTTGACAATTTTTGAGAATTTTGATTTCTAATTCTAATTTTTTGACTTGCTTTTGCTTTTTTGACAAAAAAGTTGTTAATTTTGTTGTTTTTGTTAATATTTAATTGTTGTTGTATAATATGTTGTTGTTGATGTAGTTTTAAATGTTGTCCTGGACAAAATGGACCTAGATTCCCACATAATGGAGGTTGATGCACCGGCGGAAAGTATTTTTTCTAATTTGAATGTGAATGTCATCGTTAAACAAGAACATGATGAGGATCAGGACCAGCTGCAGCACCATCATCCATCATCCTTAAATGACCTGCTGTTTGGTAGTGGTGGTGGTATGGATAATTCATCAATGACAATGAATAATAATTTCATGTGTACTAATGAGGTTAAGAATGAGCCAGCTGGAGTCTCACCTTGTTCATCCAGAGATGAGAATATTGGTCCAGAAAGAATTTTTAAGAATGATAAACATATTGGTGGTGATCTTGGTGGTCCAGGTGGTGCATTTGAGAGTTCGAGCAGCTCATCTGGAAGTGGGGAAAAAATACTGGATGATGTATCTTTCATGCCTGTGTAAGTATTTATATTGTTCATTTCAAATTCAAAAATCCATATTTATTTAACCTCAATTTCTAGCATATTATCTCTTATTTTAAGGTCAAAATCAATTTTTCAGAACTGAATTAATGAATAAGGGTTTATTATCTAATGTTAGTTTATTTTTATTTATTTTAGATTATCTTCAGAAACTGTTTTTAGAATGGCTAAATCTGTTGGAGTTGAAATTAGTAAAGATGCTGCATTTTCCCTTGGTCAACTTGCAATGGAAAGGATTAGAAATGTCACTCATGTAAATTAGTCTATTGTTAAATATAAATGAAATGAACATATTGTATTCAAATTTAAATGTGGTTTTTTAAATACTTTTAGCATGCTATGCAGTTATGTAAACATGAAAGATCTCGAGCCTTATCTTCAGACCATTTTACAAGAGCAGCTGCAAAAATTTATGATTATCATTTTCTACCTATTGATCACACAATTGAAAGGAAAAAGTGTCTAGTTAATGTCAATTCTGTCGTTAAATCTAAAACTTTTAATGAAATTCACTCGGATGTTCAAGAACCAAGTTTTAATTATCATTTTGCAAACTTTCACGATCCTCTGACTGAACAAAATTGGAGGAAATCTTTTAAATTAAGTTTTTTTAAATCAACTGATTCGATTATTGATAATATAGAAGAAGATGATGATGATGATGATAAAAATCAAACTCCTACCAAATCTAATAAATCGAGTAAATGTAATAAGAAGAAATCACCAGCAAAGAATAATAGTAAAAAAAAGCCTGCCAATAATCATGTTTTAGATACTAAAAATATTCAAGAAGAACTCTCATCAGATTCAAGTGAAAACGAAGAAAGAATTGAATCAATTGATCAAGATGAATATGTTGACAAGCTAATTACTAAAAATATAAACAAGTATTATTCTTCTAATGATCCTCTGCAAGAATTTCTACAAGATTTCAACGATAACGATATCTCCAATTCAAAAGATTCAAGTCAAGAAGATATCTGTTTGTCAAATCTTTCACCTACTTGGGTTAACTATTATTCAATGTTTTTAGAATCATTTTTTTCTATTGAACCAACAGACGATAAGGAGGAGGAGGAGGAGAAAGTTGACAAGAATTTTTTATTATTTCAAGAGATTTTAAAAGATATTGAAAAGAATGGTATTTATCCAATATTATCGATTGTATGCAAGTTTTTTCTACACTATTTAAAAGGAGATTTTGGTGAAATTGAAGAGAAAAAAGTAGATCAAATTCTAAATGTCTTCAAATCCTTATCATATTGTTCCATTAAGCCGAACCAAATGCAGGTAGTTAGAAAATGATAATCAAATATTTTACAGCATAACAATTTTTACTAATTTTTATATTTTTCTCAAGGTTCAAGTGATATCATTGGTATTAATTAAAATTCTTATTCTGCAACCTTCAATTCTGCATCTGAAAAGCTTAAGCAGAATATTTTGCAACGTAAGACATAAATTTGTATTGCTAAACTTAAAGACCTATTAAACTTTAAAAAACCTATAAAAGTAAATTGATTATGTAAAGTAAAATAAAATTATAGCCTCAATTCAATTTTATAAGTATGTACCGTGCTTTATACATATATTTTGCAAAATTATGAAAAATTATCTGAAATAAGATGAATCAATTAATTGATATTTTAATTTTTTTTATTTTACAGATTACTGTTAAATCTGGAGTTGTAAAAGAAACATTTACATGGACTAACAAGTATATTACTGAAGCATTAAAAGCTGTATCAACAATTCCATCAAAAGAATTGTCAGAGAATCAACCCTGTTTGTTGTTTTCAGCACTATCTTTAGCTAATCAGATTGAAAATCATGGATATAAACAAATTCACAAAAATGAAGAATGGATCAATCTTTTGTTGAAAATTTTAGAAGAGAAGAATAACACATTTGACCTCTCTACTGAAGAAGCTATTTTAAATTTTCTCAATATTTTATTCACAAAATACAATGGAGTAATCCCATATTTAAAATTGAATACTCTGTTCAATTCATTTTCTGACCTATGTGGAGAAAAATTAATTCCTATAACATCTCAACAAAATGATTTTATATCAATAATTCCATTAAATTCAATAAAAATATCGAAAACTGGTCAAGAACCATACCGCTATCCTTATCCAATGAAAAGAAATAAAAGAGTTAGTATGAATTTATCAGCAAGATCAAGGAGAAGGAGAATTGTTCATCAATCAAGATCTGCTTCTGCTGCTAATTCAATTCCCATTCAAGAACAAAAAGATCTAAATCTAAATATACCATCTGTAATTGTAAATAATGATCCAGAAATTGAAAATAATGAGGATACCGAAAGCTTAATGCCTAAACCAAAACGAATTAAACTACAAGAACACCTATTAATGGACACTACTTAAGATTATAGATTTGACTCAACTGTAGATTTAGAACCACTTTTTTACTTTTTTTAACATTCGACGAATTTTTTTATAAAATATAAGTCTATGAGTATGGACAATAAACCAAGACATAATTAAATTTAAATAACATACTTAACAAATCCTCATTTTCAACATCATTTAAGAAATATTCCTGTCTTTTCAGTCAGAACAGAACTAAACAAAATTCCTAATTTTGGTCCAATTTTATGTAAAAGTTAAAATCAAGGCTGAATTATTAATTTCATATTTATCTGATTTATGTACAATTCTTTATTAAAACATATTAGACAAGTAGAAAATATATAAGGTAGGTAGGTACATTTATTTTTTTATATATATATACAAAATTTGGCCAAAAAATACTCATTTCGCTTATCGTTAGTTTAAAGAAAAAATATAAATTACCTAGATAGAATAGTGTGCGATAATTACCTAATTTTAATGATCTTTAGAAGCCATATGCCTCATTAAATTATTTATAAATTTTTCCATCTTTTTGAGATCTTGAGCAATTTCTGTTTTATACTGAAGTACCTACAAAAAACACAAATTACATTGTTTAATTTATGATCATTACCTTAATTGTTATTGTTAGATATCTATTTCTTATAAATAGTATAATTATTTAAAACTTACAGTGTTATTGTCGGTCATCTTTACTTTAAAGTATCCTTCTTTATGATTGTAATTAATAGAATACCGGGTCTAAAAACAAAAACACAAGGTAAAAAAAATTAGCAAAACTCATCTCATCTAATTATAATTTACAAGTCTGAAGTCTGTTCATTTACTTAAGCACCGAAAAACTCATGACATAACCTCAATTTTACATGTAGGTACTTGTGAAATAGAGGTCAAATCAAAAACGGGTTTTTCAGAGCTAAAGTAGACTTTCTATGTATTTCTTTTTTTTAGAATATGAATTTGGCTTACCTTAGCTGGATCTTGTAAATAGAGTCTTTCAGCAGCCCTTTCAAAATCCTCCCAATTTTTGACATACATTTTGCTGGAACAATTAGATATAAATTCAAGTGATTGTGTACAAAAACCGGTAACCGGATGTCAATTTCAATCTGGACCTGCTGTACAAGACAAATTATTTTGAATCTTTCTACTTTCTGTAAAAAATCATCTGTAAAAACCATCTGTGGATAAACCATCGATTTAGCCTCTAAAGTTCAGCCCCTGACTTACTAGAGAGCTCCAAGGTATCATAATACCATATAAAATGGCGATAATATAAGATTCCCTGAATTTTGTTGTAGTTTTTGGGATTCTCAGTTTCAGATTTCAATTCATAAAGCAGTAGTAAGCAAAGGAGCTGAGAAAGATTTTTTTGTGAATTTTGTAGTGATGTTCTGATTAAAAGTGTCCAAAAATTATCCAAAATTTTGACTGAATTGCTCAAAAAAAATTCCTTTCGAATGCTTCCCCTCAATACTACAAGTATTTGGACTCTTGGTGGATAATTTCAATTGGATTATCATAAAATGAGGTAAGTCAAAAGTTTATATCATTTTTTTTCTTAAAAAATCCCTTTTCGTGGCAATGGCCCTTAAACATCACATCACATCTTTGGAGGTCTTCGCCCCCTCCCGTACACACAGAATCCGAATTAGTCCGAAAACACCGACATTCTTATGAAACAGCCCTATATTCATATCTTCATTGATCTTCTCTAAAACTCGATTCCTTACATGTATACTTATTATAGCATTCGGTCAATGTTCCCACCCCCGATCTGTGGAAATAAATTGATAAATATAAATCGCTAAAAATGATCATCGAAATGACAATTAAGTAGACAATTTACAAGGCAAATTGGTAATTGGTTAGAATTTCTTTAAAACATTTCTTAGGCTTGTCCTAAACATTATTATTGTAATCGAATTCCAATTTCCACGATAAGATAAGATGCTTCAAGTAAATATTGATTCAATTTCAATTTTATTAACGTAAAATATGTCATTTTTTGCATTGATATGAATCGTGAATCATCCAATTATTATTTAGCATCTAATAAGATCCTTTGTAAAATAGCACCTTGATATTGATAAAATTCCTATTCCAATGAATCATTAAATACAGGGTACCTCAATTTAGTAACAAACTTGTTATTTCTATATTAATCACTAATTATTAGTGATTATTAGGCTTCTCCAAAGCTTTTATTTTTAAATATAAAATTATCATATTTTAACCTAGCTATTGTAATACTGTCAAAGATTATGATTTGATATCGTTTTGATTTGATTTTGGTTATTTTAGAATGAATTTCTCTTTAAGTTTTAATTTTTTGGTAAATGAGCATTTATTTATATTTTAACTATGTTGTAGGGTTTGAAAGGGATAGGGACTTTTTTATCTTTTATACTTATAGTTAAATGTTAATGTTAGTTCAGTTAGTTCAGTGCACTGTTAATGCCAAGTTAAATTAGAGATAATTTTTTTTGGATCATTTCCAATCTTTAATCTCGTTTTCATATATTAACTACTTTCAGTTAGTTAAGTATTAGGTAGATATTAGGTACTTTTTTCAGTTTTTTTGATGTTGAAACAACCAAACTTTCTAGTTGTAGGTATTATATTTAGGAATTTTAAAAGAATTTAATTTAAAGCTTTAAAACTTTAACAAGATCTTTGTAAAAAAATTTAGGACTATTTTCAATTTGCATGCCTCTTGGTCGTTTTTCCAGTATTTTTATTTTATTGTCGACAAATGAGACTCGAAGATTTATCGATCTTTTTGGAAATTTGAGCTTTTTTAAGCATTAATCTATACTTACTGTAGCTCTAAATTAAGCTTTTCTACTACTAACAACATCCAATTAAAAAAATTAAAAAGTTCGAAAAAGTTAGTTAAACGTTAACAGTTTAGTTTACTAATAAATTGCAAATCGATATTCAATTTATGGCCGAGTCTGGTATGAGCTAGTTAGTATTAGAAGGTTAATGCAATTGGTTATTTAGTAGATTGTTTTTATTTTTATACAATTTATGTTTGGTACATTACATACATACTAACCCCTAGATAGATTTTACTACGATTCATGATTAGCTATATTAAAGATAGTTAAATGTTAATAACTATTTATGAGATCATATTTTTAGCTTTTTGATGTATAGTGAGTAAAATTGCATTTTATATAATTCCTGTAAAGTAAATGTAGGGCGAAAGCCAAGTTCAATTTAACACTTTTGACGTTGATGATGGAAAAAGTCATCAATAATTTATTGCTAAAAAACATTCGGTGTAACTAGTATATAATATTCGGAATTTTTACCATCAATATTCTGCATATTTTTAAACCATTCATTTTACTCTTGCTTTGGTAAAGCTAATAATATACCTACTTTTTAAACGAGTTCAAGAATGTAAATTACATAAAATATATACTTATCTTTAGAAATATTTTTAGGTCTCTTTCGTGGTACAGAGTACAGACTGAAATATCTGGTGTAGATTGTAATTTATACTTTTAACTCTTTTAACTCGTTAACCAAAAAAGAGTAGGTAGATAATCAATAAAATTGTTTTTATATTTTATACAGAATATTGAATATTCTTTAGGTATAAGTACGCATTTATCCAAATTATATTTGTGCAGTATTCACTATGAATATTTTAAAACATGGCTTTGGCTTAGCATAATAGGTTTTTGATTCTCAAAATTTATTCCATGATGCATGTAAAGGCATATGTATATGTGTAAATGTCAAAATAAGTTATTTAAAAGCAGTAGCATAAAAGCTAGGTAGTATTTTATAAAAGAATTTTTAATTTATAAAGGCCACTTGTTCCATTATTCATTTTTTTTTAAATATTAGCGTTATAGTTGCGTTAAAGTTATACAGTATCTTTATACCTTTATACGGTTATCATACCCTATTATTATTGATTTGACATTGCTGGCTTAACTATTATTAAAGTAGTGTTATGCTCGTTTGATAAACTCATTTAAATAGTTTTCAACACTTTAATTTAATTGATAGTGGTAAGTAGTACCTAATAGAGTTAGAGTATGAGAATTTTAGAATAATTTTATCCAATTCCATTGGAGGGTATATATATTGCAATTAAATTTTATTTCGTTCTCAATTTTGTACGTAATTGTAAGCTGTTAAAAAGTCGTAAATTTTAAATAATCAAGCAAGCTGGTTTTGTGTTTTGTGATTGTCCTTTGATGATGCTTGCAAAAAATAATGCTTGTATTTAATCGCATAATAAAATTTCTTTCTTTCTTTTCTTTTTTCTTTCTTGGAGTATTGTTGATTCCAATTTGAGGGTAATAACTCGGTTATTTACTTCGCTAATTTAACTTTTACGATCCAGTCTAATTGTAGTGTAATTTTTTGTTTAATATTTTATTACATTTTTGTAATACAACGAATGTAAAAAGAGAAAAGGAGCATCATAAAATCCGTTATTGCCCTTTAGATTTTTTGATACAATACTGCATAGTTCAGTATTTATTTGGCAATGTAATAAAACCTTTGATTTCGATTTCAATTTGTATTAATATTCGATGTCTATGTCTTGGTCATAATCATAATCATAATCATGAAAAATCACTCGCTTATATCTAGCTACTTACTTGATATTTATGGTTTATTAGTATTCATACTTTTTAAATCTGGTATATTTATTCTTAGGTACTTATGGTTAGTAGTTAGTACTTTACTATTTATTAGAATTTAGAATTAGGACTTGCAGATTAAGTACGAGTACAAAATTGGTTTTAAAAAACTTGAAAAAAATCTCTAATAAATTCTAGTTTTTTAAAATAGATGAATACAAAGTAGTAGACATTTTTAATACTTTATTTCCATTTCCAGGCCAAATTCTGATTCTGGGCAATTTATATTTGCGGATATTTTTTTCACAGATTTACTAGGTACATACTAAAATCATCAGTTTTAAACGATTTTGATATTCTTTTGGTTTAGTTTAAAGGTTTATTTTATTAATTAACCTTAAAAGTTACTAGTTCTTTGGTTTTATTTTATTCAGAGGTCCAGCAGGAAAGTGAGACAAAGAAATAAAAAAAATTAGTCATGACTAAGCATTGAAACTACTTAATTATTTATTAAGCCCCAAATATATAAAGGTATTAGGTACTTTTATTTATTACATAGTTACATGCATGCATGTAGAAAATGGAGTATGTCGAATGTCGAGGTTAGTGTAGAATTACTATATGGGGGGATTGAAATTGAGATAGGGAATTGAAAATATCGATTGATTAATGTACCTACATGGCGAATGCCTGATGTGTTTTTGGTGGTTTCTACATTATATAGGTAGTCGGTGTTTCAGATACTCAACACTTTTAAATACAGATTATTCTAAAAGTATTTTATTTATATTATTGTACTACTAGTGAATTTTGACCATGATTTTTATTTGGTCTAGCCACAATCCACAAGATTAAGATTTTATACAAGATAAATAGTTTTAACTTTTATATAGATATTAGAAATATTTAGATGATAAAGCTAATCTCAATTTTTTATGGTCATCTTTTGGCATTTGGCACTCTGGTTTATGTTTATAATACTATTGTAATTGCCTGAATAAGGAATAAAAACATACCAGCAGAACAAGAGATCATGTTTCTTGTCCTTGAGTTAGTGATTATTTACATAAATGGTTTTATTTCAAAATATTCTTGATATGCAAAATAACATGGGATAAAGTTGCTTAAATTATACGTATTGAAAATTACAACAATTTTTATTTACATAGTTAGAGCATCATCATCAATTAAAAAGTTGACCAAGCGTGTGCTGCTCAATGTATATTTTTTTTATCTTTTAAGTTTTACATAAAGTGTAGTACGAGAATACAAAATATTTGAAAAGTAAAGTTAAACAGACTCATTTGTTTGCCTAAAGAGACAAGGAGATAAATGGAGACAGCTTTATTTAAAGTAATTTAGTAATTAGTTAATTGCTCTGATGGATCGAGTGTAGGAAATGTAAATACATAACTATTTCTACATATTTTTTACCTGGTTCAAAATAAAAAGTAGAAAGATTTTTAGAATCAAATCTCTAGAATTTATAATTTTATGATAGGACTTAGGCTTAGAATTTAGAATTGATTACACGAGGGGCGTGTTTGGTATGCTTAAGCGGAATTTGCATAAATTCTATTCTATTTTATTTGTTAAAAAAGTGTATTCTGATTCTTTAATAATAAATACTACTAATACCTACATACTTTGTTCATTATAAGTATTAGCTACCTAGTTAAATAAATGTCAAAGTCAAATTTTTATTAATTTTAAAACTTATGAGTAGGTAGCTTTTATATGAAAGTAGTTAATACCAATTGCTATTGGCATGAATAATTATTGCAATAATAATTGTATAGAATTCAAAATATAAGCTTTGTTATGTCGAAATAACATAATTTCTATTGAGTATCCAACTACTACTTACTTACGCTAGTTATATGGACTTTTAAAAACTATTATGTTTAGTTGGTCATAAAATAAAACCTTTCCTTGACAAGAATAAGATTTAAATTGCGAATTATCTCTTTGCAAAAACTATTTACCTCTTTAATTCCTCAATTCTGTGATTTTCTTACAACTACAAAATTGCAAAAATGCTCAAGGGTCATTTGCCTAAATTCTAAATCCAAATAATTTTAATTTTTTGCCATTCAAGCCTGTATTTTGGCATCTGAAATGAGCAGTTAAAGTCACACAAATCATGCAAATTTCATAGAAATCCTAAATTGGTCTTAACTAAATTTGAAAAGAAGTAAGATTTCGCATTTCTTTCGCTTTAAGAATAAGGTAAAAAAAGGTGATTTTATGGATCTTAAAAATGCTCGTATATTATGTATTACAATAGTAGTAAATGTAAAAAAAAAACCTATCTCGATCCATCGAACCGAAATGCAATTGTACAAATTCACAACACAACCTACGATAAATAGGCAAGTTTTTCAAGAGAGTTCCTTATACAGAAATAAAGGGCAGATGACTCAGCATCTGATTTCATGAGTAAATGTAAGTTAAATTGTTAAAATGTATGTTCTTGGTTTCCTGTTAGCTTTTGGCTATTTTTTTAGCTGTTTTTTCTTACAATCAAGAGGTATATAGGTATAGGAGATTTACTATTGCGCAAACACGAAAGTAAAGGTTCAAACAGAGATCTCTGATCTGGGTACCTTTACCTTATACATGGCAGAATATTGAAGTTGGGAGATAGGAAACAAAATGTTTGGATTTGTTTCTTTTTTTTCAGAGATTCATTTCAATCTAACTTTACGTTCAAACATGTAAAATTGAACTTCATGACCAAACCAAGACTCGAGTCTTGAGGCTGTAGAGTAAAAAACCAACCAAAAAACCAAGATTTACTTTTTAGATTTAGATTAAGGTCCCGATGGAATTTTAGCAAACCTTACCTTAAAACTTAAGACTTGAGTTTAATTCAATTTAACGATCAATTTTATGTATCTATTACTCGGAGAGATTTTTTTTGCATATTTGGATTTTGGGTTGAATCGTAAATTTAAATGAGATTTTTACAGTTTTTCAATTTGCAAATTGAAAAGTAGTTTACTACGCAAATAATGTTGGGAATTCACTAGAAAATAAGACTTTTCATACTTACGTTAATACTTGTAAAATTCAAACTCCAAATACCTACATAGTACATAATAAATAGGATATCAGATATACTTGCACTGGTACTCCAAAATCATAGTTTGAAATCTCCAATAAAATTACAATTTTCTGCATTCTGTATGATGTATGTAAACATACATAAGCTGGCAGCTGGATAGAGAGTAGAATAAGTTATTAGTATATTCGTATCTAAAATTCCTTAAGTAGTAGTTATGTTTATAATATAATATAAATTTATTTTGAGTTTATGTTTGTACTCGTTTGATATGTAGAATACAGGGAGATTTGAACTTAAATTAAAATATGTGTAGAATCTAGTTCTAGTATGTTATGAACATTTCAAAATTAATTTCGCAATATTTGAAATTTGATTCGACTCAGGCAGATGCAAATAATTTATTTTATTTTATTTTTAAAATCTTCCCTATTTTAATATATGTATGACATGCTTTCGATTTCGATGATTGGGCAAATATGTATGTATAAGTTTATTAAAATAAAAAATCGATGATTAACGAGTATCAATCGAGCTGGTTGGAAATTGAAAATCTATTTTTAAAATCATTTTTAATGAAATTGAAATTTAAATAAAATCTACTCTATATTTCCATTTTATTTGCGTCATTCATTATTTAAAAGTTAAAAGACGAGAAATCCGATATTAAATTCATCCAACTAATAGATGGATATCGATTCCTACAATTCCTACCTACTTTACTTTATTTTTGCTTTTGATGATATCAATATATTATGTAGATTTCCTTGTCAGTTATTTGGAATTGTATATTTTGAATTTTATTTAAAGTTTGTAGCTGGGAATGTAGGTACTATATAATGTAGGTATTTGAAATAATCTTAGGTTTTTACTAGTAGGTAGTACGTACTTGACTACTATATGAATAAGTAGTAATAAAAGTAGTTGTTGTTTAGGGATAATCTTGAGTTTTAAGTTTTATTATGCTTTTATGTGAAATGCACTGTGATTCTATTTATACTCTTTTTACATTTTCAGACCATAAAAGTAGCATAGGGTTTTAAAAGGATTTTCCTACTTTTTTGGTGACAGACAAAACGGCTTCTCTACTCACTAGATTTAAATAGATTTAAATAAATAACACGATAAACTACCTAGTAAAATTACTATGAAACTGATACATATATAGGTACCTATATATTAGAATTTCAAAGTAATTATACCCAACATGTATGGTTAAGTGGTTACGGTTATTTTTTTCGCATTTCACAGGAAAATATGAAAAAAATCCACTCAAGTCTTTTGTTCTGTTAAGTAATTTAAAAATTAAATGAAATCAAAGAGGATTGAATGAAATAAAACTATACCTAAGTAGTATGTACTCTGGATCAGGGTTCAATGAACAAATAAAAAGCTATAAAAATCACAAAAAACGAAAGTTTTATTTTAATTTGATTTTAACAATAAATTACTTTGTTTAATTCTAGTGTTGGTAGTTCTGACTTTGACTTATTCTGACAAACGAGCCTATTTGTACTAATGGTTATAAGGTCAGGTTCAAGTTAAAGCTAAAAGGAAATGAATTATTATTATTATGTTAAAATAAACAAATAAAATAGTTTCTGTACTCGTACATTGTAAATATAGAAGTAGGATTCTAATAATGAATGGTAGGTAGTAATATTATTATTACTATGATATTAGTTTGTCAGTTTGTAGTAAAAAAAAAAAGGTTTAGGTCGAATAGACTAGGCTGATATTGTTTGCTTGATAATTTTTCTAATAAAATATACCAGGTTTGAGTCAAATAATGTACGGTTAAATACATTATTGTTATTGTACCCTAATAGTACAAGTGTACAAGTATATGTATACGTAGACCGTGTATGCATTTTCTCATTAGAGTTGATCCCCCCGAATTCTGTAAAATATAGTAGGTAGTAAAAGGATTACTCTCATACCGAATTTTGTCATTTTGTCAAAAAAAATATCACTATCTTGAACTGATATTGTCAAGGTACAAGGTATAGATATAGATGCCATGTGTACAAGTTACCTAATATGTAGTAAAATATTTTACAATTCTAAATTAAAAATAAATAGACTAGACATACTTATAGAACCAATGTAATGAAGTCCAATTGATTGCCTTTTAACGAGTTTTTCTTATTTTTTAAAAAGTCACTGCATTTAACCTCAAAACTTTTAGATATAGTTTATATGAATGCTACTGTACAAAAAACTTTGGATTTTAAAAAGCATAATAGACTAATTTTATTTTTGGCAAATGCATTTTACAAGAATTTACATCAGATATACCTACCTAAATACTAACTTATTCTGAACTTTAACAAGAAATATTGAGGGTGTTTTACTTGAGATACATCTGCAAGAATTTATTTCTCTATTAAGAACAGTCTTGAGTTTTATTTGTAATGGCATTACTCTCTAGTAGTAGTTCGAGATCTATTATGTCAATTGATGTTCAGTTCAGTTTGGGCCATGGTAGGACATAATAAAATGAAATAACATGAAAATTGAAGCCTGTGTCAGTCTGTTCATGCTCATTCATATAAATATATTTATAATATTGTAAAAGTAATATGGTACATAGTGCCTAGTAGTAAGTAGAAGTTACTTGTAGAAGTTAGGGGAATGAAATAATACCCGCCCTTGGAAGTATACTTTTATAAATAAGTATCCAGTACTGTATATCCTTTTTGGACTATCTCTTTAAGGTTCCGAGTTAAATGATCCACACCCTTTTGTACTATATTTTTCTATAGAGGTTAAGTATACTCACTGAATAGATGGATATCCTACAACATTTCATTTCATTAGATTAGAGAAAATAGAAGGAGATGATGCGATGCGATGCGTTCATCTCATCACTCAGCACCACCAACATATTTAGAGTGTAGAAAAAACTCAAAATTCATCACGAAGCCCGAAATACTGATACTTTTTTTAAAATTCTGTACTAATGACTAATACTAATACTTATACACATGTACGAGTACAATATTGCTTTTAACCTAATTAAATAGGTAATTAATTTCTAAAAAATGCAAAAAAGTCACTCTAGAATAATCTTTAAAAAGTAATATTTTCTTTGCGCGTCTGCTGGATATTTAGCAAGTAGTTTCAGTTCTAATTCCTAGATAAAAGTATCTTATAATATAACATACCTTATAGGTAGGTAAATTCATTTTGAGAGGTCAAAAAACTAAAATTGAGTTTTCTTTTTAGAAAATTCTAGGGGCTAAGCTAATTATGTCAAAAAATCTGAGGTTATTTTTTCCTTTTTATATTAGTAGTTTAAATATTTTACCCCCATAGGAAATGTGTCAAATTTTTACAAAATTGATGTACTGTCTCTGGTTAATGGACTTTTCGGAGCGAGATAATAATGTAGTTGTCGGATCTTTTTATAAAAATCATCATTTTTTATAGATATACCACCTAGTAAAGTCGTTTTCTTAGATTATTACACAAGTAGTATGGTAATAGTATGTACTATACGATCAGAGTAGCAGCACAAGTATACAATACAGTATCTAATAGTAAGCCCTATCTTTAAATTCTTTAAAAGGATGTTTAGCTAGAATAGAAGTTTGCTAGTGTTATACCATGTGCATTGTATTTTCAGTTTTAATTTAATTTTACTTTATTATTTTTCAGCCTCCTTCCTTTTAACTTAACTCCTCATCTGGACTTTTTCTTCTTTCGAACACTACGTTATAAGAATTGTATAGTATACTGTATGAAGAGTTCAGACCCTTCAATATTATTTTTGTATTATGGATACAAAATAATACAAAACATCAGCCTACACATTTCTTCGATCCATATTCTTCTTTAGTTACATTCTACTTATATAGATTATTGTATTTTAGCAGTTAACTGTTAGTTTGAGACTACTTGACTTGAACTTTTCAGACTTACGATTGTGTTTTACTCTATGTCTTGAGTTTTTGTAGCTATTAAATTTTTCGAGTCAGGCAAGCTGCTTTTTTTATGACTTTATTCGTGAGCCTTTTTCTTAAAAAACTTGAGAGCTTATCAATATTCAAAGGAACAAAAGGATTTGATAAATTCGAATTAATCTTATAAGCTTTGAAATGAGTATTTATTGGAATTTGTTAGATCAAAATCGCATTGCAAATGTAATGTATTTAGGAATTAGCCATTTGAATATGCATTTTAATTCAGAATATCAAAACATGGACAGATAAAAATTGCCAAAAGCTCAGATCTGTGATCTCAGAGAATTTGTTATTTATCAATGATTCTCTACTTAAAATTAAAGCAAAATTAGTAAAAAATTATAATATATTACAATATTAACATAGGTATAATATGCAAAACCTCATTTTCAAAAATACTGGCCAACTATTCGTTTATTAGTTTAGGTGAATTCGATGATATATTTGCTGAAATTGTAACAAGATTCTCGACTTGAGTACTTGAGTGATTTGATCTTCTGGAATTTGCTTAATTTACCTTTTACTTGAATTTTGGCCATTTTTCATTCGATCTAGATTCAGGATCCAATTCTAGTTCTCGTAGGCAAAGAGTGGTGTAAGGAAAGGGAAAAATTCGAAAATTTGTTCTTATTTTATATCAAAGTAGGGCTGACATGGTTAAGGAAGTTTTGTAGAGAGGAAATAGTATTGATCGGTTACATTGGATCGATAAGGTTTCTTATTCAAATCTTTTTTTCCCTTTCTTTCATTCTTTTTCTATCTAGATAAAAAAAATGTTCCAATTCAAACAATCCCCCAAGACACACAAATTTGAAGTTTGCATTTATTCAAGAATTCAGATCAAGACTCATGAGAGCTTCATATTGCTAGGCATAATATTTGTAGAAGAATTCCGATTTTATTTTTTATAGGTAATGTAAAGTAATCGTAATCGTATGTATCAGTAATAGTACCTAGTTATGTAGCATACCTTTTGGTATATACTCTACTCAATCATACTTACATTCAATTTATTCGATCTAATAGTACTCACTACTCTTATTTATGTGAAAAGTTAACTTAAGAAACAAGATTTCAATCTTTCATTTTTACTTCTAAAAAGTAAAAGTTTATCTTTTCTGGGAAACTGAAGAATGAAAAGTTTTGCTTATTTTTGTTTAGGCAGAAATAGATATAGGTACAATACGAGTATGCCGGCAAAGTTATAAACTTCTAAAGAATTTTTGTAAGCCTAGAATAGGATATTATAGACATAGTAGATACTAGATATCAGCAGGAAAATTTTGTAACTTTGATAGAAATGTTTTTGACAGAATGAATAATCTTATTTGATTTTTGATATTTTCATTTAGGCATAGATATAATTCGATTTTCGAGTTTAATTGAATTTATGTAATTGGATTTTATTTTTGGAAATAAGAATTTTCTTTTAAAGTTTAATTGTCATTGTCAAACAGTCAATCAAAGATCAAGTTTCCAAAAATAATAAGATTTCTCATCTAATTAATTAGATATTAATTAACTTTGCTTGGTCTATTTGAAATATTTTGATAACCATCTTTTTTGACAATTTATTCTATTGGTAGATTTATATTCAGATATTAAATAAAAATTATTTTAACAGTAGGGTACAGATTAGATACTAATACTTTGTACATGGTTAGAGGACATGAGTTGAATCTCTAGACATCATTGTCTACTCTTTTGTCATTAGTTTTGGTTTTTTGGTTTTTCTTGCATAAGAAAGATGTTCAAGTTGTCATTACTTGAGTTAGTGGTCGGAAATCGAAAGACAAATTGAAAACATAAAGCCTAGGTACTTATATAAATTGCTACATTATGTACCATACTCATGTTGTAATACAGTAATATAATAATATTAATATAACATACATATCATACAAAGTAAATTTTTACTAGTAATTCTTATGAAAGGGAAATTGAAAAAACGGGTCAGTAAAAAAGTTATGTACATTTGCTATGATTTGGTTTGATGACGGATATTCTCAGTGATTAAAATGAGCAATGAACCCACAATCCTTTAAGCTTGTATAGAGAAATTGTATTCGTAGTATACCAATAATTATAATATATCGTATTAGCATACTATGTATTATGTAAGTAAAGTTTTTTTTATATTTTTGATAGTCGGCAAAGCTATTGAAATGAAAAAAATCTCAATGAATGTATTTTAAATTCGAATTTGGTTTTGAATTTTGAATTGACTGACTTGACGAGGCGAGAGGAAGCTCAAACTCATCATTCAGTCAAGTTTGAGTTAGGTATATTGCCTAGTATTAGTAGCCTATATTTATTTTATGAATGATAGTTCAACTTTGTTTGAATTTGAATCAAGTCATAGTGTAGTTTAAGTTTAAAAAATTTAAATTTAAAGGATGTGTCTGGTATTAGCTCGCATCATAACCACAACTGTTCAATTGGCATATTTTTAAATATATATGGGCAAGAATCTGTTCTATCAAATATCAGTAATTCAGTATGTAATGTAAATTCAAAATTGACTAATTTTGATCAATTTAAAGTTTGTCTATTAGGTATTGAATCCTATTTTTAGCCGAGCTTTCCTTGAGAGTTTTGTTCGAACTTTTAAAATTTTAAACTAAATAATTATGGACATTAATAAAAGCATTTCATATTTAAAATTCATGAACTATAATTTAATTTTTTAAATTAGACCATATGCATTCATTTGAATGTATCAACTAGCTACTTATAAAAACGACTACGAGTAAAGTAATCATTATAAACAATTCGCACAAAACGTGAGGTATTTAGTATTTACATACCTACATACAGAGAATACTTGAAATTTTAAATGAAATGAAAGTAAGCATTTGAAATTTGTAATAATAATTAAAATTAAACTCAGCTTTCGCTACTAAATATTTTTAGCTTGAAAGTCTAAATTTTTGTGATCTCGAGCTCAAAAATTTGAAAAAAAAACTTATTTACTTTATACTCTGCTCGTACTTGGAATGTGGTGCAGGATAATAGTACAGTAGAAAGTTTTTTCTTCCGTACTTTAACTCTAATGTTCCTCGTATATTTTATCTAAAAGGTCTTTTTTCTCTTTTTTTATCGACCCTTGGGATACACGAAGTTAAAATAAAACTTAAAACATAATGTGATGTTAAACTGTGTGTAATCTTTGTATGCCAATATCAAAATGTCGAAAAATTTAGTTTTTCTTTTATATTTTGTTAAATATCTAAATCTAATTAACTGTATTAATGCGATTTATATAATAGCTCTACGAGTATTTACCTACTGTTGGTTTTCTGAAATACTTGTAGTTTAATGAGCTTCAAACTCAAAATTAAATGGTAGATATTTGACTTGAAATTAGAAATGCTAGCTAAATTCGATAAAACGATTAGGAAAATATTTTAAAGTTTAAAATAGACCCATTTTCTTCTGCATTATCACATTTGGTCATTTGGTTTTTTTGGTTTTGATGTCAGATAATTTGGATCGAGATATTTTGAGTTTTATTTGAATTTTGGGTTTGTTTGTGGCATGTCGTTGTCTCTGTACTACAGATACAGTAGTCAGTAGTACTAGTTTTTATTTTTTATTCTGTGACTTTTCGCACTTAATTTGCCTTACTTTTTCTCTATACCTACCTAAGTATTTTTTTACTTTGAAAAGTTCTCTGGAGATTAAGTCAAAGTTTCTCTTGAAAATGCTTATGCTTTTTTTTCAAACAACGATTGTAAATTGTAAATAAAGAAAGGAAAGAGAGATTGAGATAACAAACAGTAAACACTTCATACTACATAGTGTTTGTGGCGAATTGATGAGATAAAAAACCGCTGCAGTATTACTGTATGTATTAAAGTTTATTTTTGTACTATTAAAAATAAGAGTTTAATTGAACGAAAATGAACAAAACATTATGTGTGCATGAGAGAGACATTTTACAACTTACTGCACTTAAATTAAATACACATTTCAATTGCAATTTAGCAAAAAAAAACCATACAGGCATTTAGAATTCATAAGATAAGCAAATGAAACGAAATGAGCACCTAACTACTACTTAAGTATTTACTTGCAGATATTTTTGAAAAATAAATTGAACATCTGATGAGGATATTTGTTCTCTATGAGCAAATTATATTTTCGCCAAATGATAAACTTTTATTGGAAATTTTGATATTTTTTCAATAAGTAGATAGTTCATTGTTATTCGTTTATCGAAGTACTTATATTTACAAAATACTTTTTATGTTTACAATATGTTTATTAGCAAGATATTTTTAGTTACCAAATTATAATTTAACAATCAAGATATAAGTGTAAACTACTAGATATTACCTACTTTGGTAATATTTTTTTCTGCAAATTTTTTGCATTTTTTTTTCGACATTTTTGCATTTGTTTGCTCGACCCTATGTAATATTTAGTATTTATTCAATTCAACTATGTAAATAAATATTCATCGTAAGAGAGATAAGATAAACTTAATAATAATGTACATTCAAGTAGGGTATTATCTGTACAGATATAATGTATTTGAAGCATCAATCAACCTCTAGAGAGTCAGATTTATTTTTTTATTTTATAAGAGAGGAAATGAAGAATAAATTGTAGAGCTTGTGCTTCGAGAAGATAAAGGCCCGTTTAGCATGCTCATGATTCTCGTTTCAGCATTATAAATTAAAATGGATTTTAATATTTATTATTATTGCAAAATGCCTTTGAAGTCATTTTAGATGAGTTGAAGTTTTCTATTTATAAAATTCTTTAGATAGTAAAGTATGTACCTACTATAGAGAGATAGAGAGTGTAGGAAAAGAAAGGGGCAAAAAATGGGTTTGTCTTTTTCAACTTTTTACGATTCTTTGATAGAGATAAAGTAGTGTTAAAGGTACAAAAGAATCAACTTGACAGAATGAGTTCTCGCATTATTAGTAATCATAATTTTACTTTATTATAAGTCACTAAACTAGAGCATTTTTATCGATATTTTCTCTATTTGTTAGAATTATAAAAATGTACCCTAGGACCTAGAAAGTGGAAAGTAGATGAGATTTTGGAATATCTTTAATGCTTTTTTGGTAGTTTTATTACTACATTATTATGAGATTTTATGAAAATTAATTATAATATTTAATGGGTTCATAATTGTGTTAATTGTGTTAATTAGGTTATAAAGGTTCTTTTGAGTTTGAAATGTTTATTGCTGTGTATAATGTAGAACTGTGCTCTTAATTAGTCCTAAAATTTTATAATTAATCAAAAAGTGATGAAAGCCAGACAAGAGCTGGAGATTGAAATGTACATTTCGCCAATAATTTATATTTATTTGAGAGAATAATTGAGTTCTGAGAATCTGGGACCTCATATAATTATTGATCTTTCTTGAATTGCAAACAAAATATCCAAGTAATACATAATACATAGGCAATTTTGAGCAAGATTTATTGATAGATTGCCTTTTCATTATTTAGAGCTTTAGCTATTTCAACCTTTATAAATCATGTTAAAGGCATAGGAAAAGTTTTTAAAATTTTCAAGTTTTGGGGATGGGAAATGAATAATTTCTTGGATTTTTTGGCACAATTCGAGATTTTTTCAAATGCCTAGTTAAATTTTTTATTCTTGACAGAATACACTTTTCTTATTCGAGATTAGAGAATTGGGATTTTATTGAAGGTACTATTCTCTAGACTCTACTCTTGGTAGTTTAGAGGTTAAAGATTGTGAGAAATAGAAATGTTCAGATATCGAATGTTTGGTTGATATGGATTATTTTGGCATTTGATTGTGGTAGAACACGAAACCCACAAAATGTATTCTCTGAACCAATTGCTAATATTGTATACCTACTACCTACTCGTACTACTTTACTTTTATACCTGCGTCATTATGAATCAAAGTTTTATACCTACAAAGTTTTGGTCATTTTCCTGGTTTGATGATGTGAAACGAAAGCTAAGGAGGCTTTATTAATGAATTTGTCGACACAATATTCCCTAATTCTAGATTTAAAATAAAATAATTCTATGATAATGATTTTAATATTTTTTTTCATTTTTTACAGTGAACAAAGTATAGCCAGTGCGAGGGCCTCGGTGATGATCTATGATGAAGCGAATAAAAAATGGATACCGAGTGGCTCAAGTTCAGGATTGTCAAAGGTTCATATTTATCAGCATACAGTGAACAATTCCTTCAGAGTTGTTGGTCGAAAACTTCATGAGTAAGTTGCAATTTTATGATAAATTTTTATGAGTTACTAGCTTTTATTTATATAATAGATAGGTATGGGTTATATTCAATTAATATATAAACTTTTTTTAGCCAAGAAGTCGTTATAAATTGTTCCATATTGAAAGGGTTAAAATATAATCAGGCTACAGCCACGTTCCACCAATGGCGCGACAAATTTCAGGTCAGTAGACAAGTACCCTACCTAATTGATAATTATAAATGAGTTTTCTATAATTAAAATTATTTTTTATTTATATAGGTATATGGGCTAAATTTCAGTAGTAAAGATGATGCTGAAGCATTTGCATTTGCGATGATGTAAGTAATTCAATGCAGTTAATTTTTATAAGAATTTTTCATTTAATATGATTTGATTTATTTTTAGGCATTCTGTTGAAACGCTCAACAATATCTCTGGAAATCCACCTCGAATTATTCAGAATGGAATTGCACATAATGGGAATCAACCTCCTCCTCAACAACAACAACAAATACCCCCTTTAGTTCAACAACAACAACAACCGATTTCTCATACGCATTCAAATAATTATCACCCACCGATAGAAACTGAGGATATGGGTTACAGATCTATGACTAGAGAAGATATACAAATTATTACTGAGCGAAGAATGTCTCAACCGCAACAACAAAGTAATAGTCACTGATAATGATAAGATAATAGATTTAAAAAATGTCATTTCCTTTATTTTATTGAGACTATAAATGCTAATTTTTTTTTCTTTTGTAGTTATTCCCAATTTATCTAGCCCGAATACTCCAGTGGTTAATAATTCATTACCTCCAGGTCATCATAGGTAAGATTAAGATTTGAGAATAGCACTTGAAATATCTAATCTTCATTTTGCTCATAACAGAAATAATTCAGCGACTCAACCCCCTCCACCTCCACCACCAGCAAACTTTAATAATCAACACATGAATGGAAATGGAGGAGGTAATTTTCTATATTATTTATTTTTTTGATATTTATTAACGAAAATGTTTATATCTATTTTAGGACCTCCACCACCACCACCTCCAATGCCTGTGGGTCCAGCAATTCCAAATGGTGAAGTAGGTTCCCTTGCTGCTGCTCTGGCCAATGCCCAATTAAGAAAAGGTACCTATCTATAAATTCCGCATCTTGTATATTGAAAATATTTTAATCTTTTTCCTTGTATTATAGCCAATCGACCAGCACCAGACGCAATTAGTACAACATCAACCAGTAGCTCCAGCAGCTCGGGGAGTACTAGTAGTGGAAGTTTATATGGAACTTTGAGAGGGACTAATCGGGTACCACCAGGTCAAACTAATGGAACGCATGAAAATGGAACTAATGGAACATCGCTAATGGGTAAATGAATAGATTTATAAAAATTCTATACAATTTATACTATTTGTTTTTCTAATAGATGAAATGGCAAGAACTTTAGCCCGAAGAAGAGCCATGGTAAAAGAAAATTCTGCACCATCTCTACAAGAAAACAATACAAATTCACTCAATAATAGTCATGTAAGTTTAATTTATATCAGGAATCTGGACTGAAAAGATTTGAGAATCTTGAAGAAATCTTGGACTTTCGATTCTTTTGAAAGTTGTAGTTATTTTACTTTCCCCTTTTTCATGATAATGATATGGATTTTTGTAGTGGGGGGAGAGAAGAATTGTGGGAATGCTCTATATAAATTATTTACTAACGACTATTTTTTTATATGATATTTATACAGGATGAAACAGATTCTATACCAAATAAAAAGGATGGGCAAATTTCTCCTAAAATGAATCAGAGAAAGAGGACAGGTTCAGACACAAGCTCTGGAATTATAGTCAACGGAACCTCCAGTAGTTATGACTGTGACATGGAATCATTAAAACAAGATATCCTTAAAGAAGTTCGAAAAGAACTTAAGTTGTTTAAGGCGGAAATTATAGATGGTAAAATTAATTTTTCAAAAAATGTCATAATCATTTATCAAATACTTGGTTAATTTGATTTTTTCTTTAATTTTTCTAGCCATAAAAATAGAACTGAATCGAAGATGAAGATTAAATTGTGTATGTGTTCTTAATTAATTAATGGTTTTAAATTTTTGTGACGCTTCTACGTAAAGTATACAAGTATATTAGTTATAGATAGTTAGTATAGATGAATGTTGATGAAAGTTACGAAGATAGGACCCAAGTATTTGAAGAAAAAGTTAAACATTTATTTACATAATTTATTAAATTATAATAGGGAAAAGTAAAGGGAGTCAAAGAAAGGCTTGAATAGTTAACTATAAAGAACAGAGTTATACAAAATTCATATTACTATCCTGATAACAAAAAATTTAAAAGTAATTAAACTAATAGGAATAGTATTGTAGAATAGTTCAAAAGTTTCCAGTCTGCTTTCTTGGAAACTTTTTTTTAAGTAAGGTAAAATTAATAATTGAGAGATATTTCGTAAAAAGTTACATAATTTTTTAGGTAGATTATCAAAAGTAAAGAAAAAAAGTTTACATTTGACATTATAATTCGTATGACAATTTAGCCAACAATTTTTGTACAACTATACACAAGTTATTATAGTCTGTGTTTTGCCTTTTGATTTAGTTTTAATTTAACAGAACTTACTTTTTCAAGCATTTAATTGTCTTTTCAAAGTTTATTTCAAAACATTACCTAACTTGAAATATAGTAACTCATTATAATAATAAGTAATTTAATCTAACCTTAAGTTGATCATTTATTATTATTACTCGTAATTAATAACTTTTATCAGAGTTAACTTTTGTACCTTTTCAAGTAAAAGATCGAAAGAAAGTTCTAGAAAAATATGTTGCGTAGGGTTTAATTGTTGTGTAATAAGTAATGGCGCTAGGAAAAAATCCCAACAACCAAAATCCCAACTCCAAAATCCCATCTCCATAAAATTGTCATACAATTGAAGATATTGAAGAAGATGATATCATTATCATTATCAAGGATAATATTATGGTCCACTAACCTGTGATGTATGACAATTTTTTGGAGGTGGGATTTTTTCCGCGATCCATATGTAATAGGTATTGTATAATGTCTCTATATTATAAATAATTCTTATTTATAATTCTTCCAGTCTCAGTATTTCGAATGTTTGTTTGATTGAATTGATTTTTTTTTACTTTGCGCGCAAAAATGGAAAGCAGTGAAATTATTTTAATTTTAGTTGTACAATATTATCATTTGTAAACGATATTGTTCATATTTTTATTTTATAAAATACTAGTATTTAATACCTAAACCTAATGGAGAATGTGTTAAGATTGTAAATATAACAATAACTTTAATTGTATGACTAGATACATGTAAAAAATAGGTTTTAGAGTAAGGTATAACTTTAAGATTTCTGACAAGATTATAATAATAGGTTAATTTTTTTATAAAGTAACTCAATGCCAAAAATTAGTAACAAAATGTACAGATTGCTACATATTAATTAATTTCCTATCTATTTTTCTTCCTTTAATCTTATCAACAATTATAAGTGAGATTTTTTTTTGTATTTATTATTGTTTGTTTATATTTAGCATATTTTGAATTTGTTTTTTGTTTTATTTATTTAGTAGTAGTTAGTTAACCTTTATTAGTCTACTAAAAACGATTGAAATTATTTCTAGATTCCTTAGACCTAAAAATTTGTATTTTTGTTTGTAAAGCGATTATTTTTTGAGGATTTATTAAACCCATGTGAAATTTAATTTTTTGTTTTTGATTGCTTTTTTTGTGTTTTGTTTTTTATACTTTTATTTATTTATTTCCTTCTAATATACTTGAATAAGGACTGGTATACATGATTCCTTTTTCTAATAATATTCTAAAACTAACTAACTAACTTAATTTTAAGTAATAATTTTAGGATATACTATCGGTAAGTATTTGTAGGTCTAATGTATTTAATTATAAAATATTATGGGATTTTAGGGTCAAATTTTTCGACTAAAAATTTAGTAAATCTCAAATTAGATTTACTTTGCTCAAAAAAATTAACGAAATTAGGCATATGGTTCAGACATTTGGGCAAATAAAATTTTGTCATACATAATACTAGACACAAACTACAGACTCCAGACAATTGAAATCTGGAAATCATGAAATATACGAATTTCAAGACAATTTAAAAAAATTCTTGGTTTTTTATTTGCCCAATTGTCTGAAATCTAGGGACTGTGTGTTACTACAGTATATACTAATTGTGTAAGTCTAATACAACGGATAATAATTAGAACAATTCGGTCATATAAAAATACGACTAATCTATGCAGTATAGTAGGCTTATAGTTAGCTAATTAATTTTAAAACCAGCCAAAAATGCATTTGAAACTACTCGATACATACTTGCAAATCTAAAAAAATTTGAATTGCGATATTTCCTATACTTTGTAATTGAAATCAATGTGATCTCTAGACTAATTTTTCTCTATAATTTTTAAAAAGATCATTTTTCTAACCTAGTATCATACTATACTAGTACTATATATAGTACTAGGAAATGTATTCGGCTTTATCGGCTAAAATAGCAAAATTATATCACTGGATTATGAATTTTTGTCAATTTTTCTCGATTTATACGATTTGCTTTTAACTCGTATATTCTGTATATCTGGTCGAAATATATGTAATTGAACTGATGGCTTGACACTTATTAAATTTAAATCATATTTACCCTCAAAGTCAAAGAAAATGTCAATTAATATTAAAAACTAAAGGGGAATGATACAAATTTCGACATTTTTTGCAAAAATGTTTCTCTTATATAATATACGAGTAGATACTTTTAAAAACTCATTTCTCCTAATTTATTCAGGGATTAAGAATTAAGAGCTACAATTGATTGACTTTGACTTTGACTTGAAAAATATCGACTTTGTCTCTAAAAAAACTGGTAAAAAAATACAAAAATATCGATCCATCCACGAAAAATACAACACCGGCATACAAGTACATTATTTATTACAAGATGTTAGGCAAAGTTTGATTATAGTATAAAAGCTTTGTTTATATAATTAATTATAATGACTTTTTAATTCCTACACAATTTTAAACATTTTGACATCCTCATATTATTAGACCTAATTTAATTAAATATTTACTCGGGGGTAAATCAACTTCAATTATGTAGTGGATATAAAAAATCAATTAGACCTAATAGACTATAGACTAGACTTTTAAGGATAAGAATCTTTTTACTTTTGTACTTTAACTTTTTACTCGAAAAATATGACCGAAACTAGTAGTATTAAACTAAAACTTGAGACTTTATTTAACTCTACACAGCCAAAATAAACCACCCAAATTACATAGGTAGGTAGATCAAAATCCGAAAAAATAATCAATCTAAAATCTAATATTCTGAATTATGCAAATCTGCCATTTGGAAATACGTGAAAGAAAATTATCAAAAAATCGAATCAAAACTTAAAGAATAGGCTTTTCAACTCATGATTTGGTTTTACTTAAATTAGCTCTAGGCACTAATTGATAACTATATTAAGTGTAAATATACCTACATAGATATAGCAAATTAATCAGGAACAATATTAATGTCAAATTTAAACTTGTCAAATTTCATTTTTTCAAAAATTTCAGGGATTTTTGGTCTATTGGTCTAAATTTTCTACCACATTATCAGTATCTATGAAACTTTGAACCAAAAACGCAAATTTTTTGACTTAAAATGCCATTTGGCGAGTTTAGATTGGACATTTTTAAGCATAATATTTGGCATATTAAAGTATATAATTATAGGGGACTTAAATAGAGTAATGAAATGTAATTTATAGAGATTACCTATTCAACTTTTATAAACCTATTTGGATACTAAAGTATCCTTTGTATAAATTACTAATTAAATTACCTAAAAGAGATCTTTAAAAACTTTTAAGTTCTTACCTATCTTGCTGCAAATAAGTGCTAATTAATTAATGATTATTTAAATTTGTTCTATCTACATACTATGTATATAGTTAGATTGTTGCCTGCCTAAGTAATTATAATTATTATTAGACCAAAATTTTTAAACTATTTTTCGCATTAAATACACACACATAAAAAAAGTTTAAAAAATAGGCTGTACATAATAATTAGCTATAGCGTTATAAAATTATTCTAAAAATAATTACATTTTAACTCGATTATTATGTAACTTCTTTCAAGACATTTGGTCAAAAATGGAAATTGTCAAAAATCAAAATCGCAAAATTACGATAGTAAAAACGCCCATTATCTCAAAGAAATCGGTAAAGTCATTAGAGATTCAATTAGAAATCGTTTTCATCCCAAAATTTTGGCAATTTTTGCAAAAATTTGGATGGCAAAATGTCTAGAAGATCTTAGAGTAGGGTATCTAAAGTAAAAAATTATATTACAAAATTGTAAAAATTTGAGAAAGTACTATTAGACCTAGAAGACTAATTATATAGGGTAAGTAATTAGATTATTTTTTGTGCTTTTTAAGATCTATTGTATCGTATCGTACTATTACTACCTACAAAATTACATAAAAATTGTACATACTTATTATGTTTTTGAATATACTTTGCTAAATATTATTTAATTGTACCAAAGATTTATAAAATATAATAATACTACTACTACTATATACATACTATTATAATGTAACTCATTTATGATTCAATAAATTATTCAATTTGTATAAAAAATGAACAATCTAGACTCTAGACATAGGTACCCTACTTTAACACAGTGGTTCGGAAATTAATTGGAATTTTGAAAAAGTCAATAAGGGTTTCTTTCTCAACTTTTTTTGCTAAGATTTAAGTCTAATTTCATCCCTATTTTGGTTGAATTTTCACTTATAATTTTGGCATAACTTTACCCCTGTATGAAAGTAATCCAAAAAAAATTTAGTTTAGTTATAGGTTAGGTTAGAATTCTAAAATATGTAAAAATTTGGTTAATTTCATACTGGGTTAAAGTTAGACCAAAAATATAGGCGTAAATTCAACCAAAATAGGGATGAGTATAAATCGGAGCCTTTTTAAACTAGAAAAGTTTTTGTTTTTGTTCGCAAATTCTCAACTTTTTGCGATTGTTTGAAATACAATAGTATTCAATTTCATATCAGAAAATTTCAAGAAATCCAAGATTTCTTGAGAATACATATAGGTACTAGGTACCTACTACCTACGTTAAATTAGGCAGACTCTTCTCTACTTGTAAGGTTTTAAAGGAAAAAATAAACCAAATTTTATAGCTTTTTACTAATTAATAATTAATAATAGGTAGGGTACTCGCTAGAAAAAAAATTGAAGATTTCTTAAAGAGTTGACCTAAATAGCCTGGCAAATAACCTTTATAATATCAACTTTTTTATCAAAAAATATGTGATTTGAAATATTTCCAATTGTTTTTGTTAGGTTCAAGTATCTTAATATAGTCATATGCATTATAAATGTATGTTATTTTGATATAATTTTGGTTTAAAAATCTGAAAAGCTGGGTTACTTTCTTCTGTCTGTAGTAGACATGAAACAAAGTTTCTCCATTTCAAAGCCTTAATTATTCACATGGGGACTCTGGAGAATATCAAGGATCTTGTACACACCGATCTCGAGACTCGAAATGAGCTATAATACTTACTATTACTTACTAGATACATAATATCAGTACTAATAAGGTAGTAAAATACCTTTTCTATTACAATTATAAAAGATACTTTATGATCTAAAAATCTTTTTTTCAAACATATACACTTACACTAGTACTCATACTTATCCTTAGTACTATGCTGTACTGTATAGAAGTCTAGTCAAAAAAGCTGAAAGTCATTTTTAATTAGTCGAATGTGCTAATTAGAACAGACACTGCACGCAAAAACAAATTAAAGAAATGAAATGTTTTTGACAACACATAGATAATGCATAAAGTACCCTATGAAACATACTTAAATTTTTATTTTACAGAGTAAACAAATCCAAATGTCAAAAATCACCCTTTTTACTAATTAGAAATAGGCCTAATTAACTTTTTCGAACTACATTTTACATTTAGAAAGCAAAATTTTGAGAAAATTATGGCTAGAAATGAAATTTTACTGTCTTTAAAATACATTTAGGTGGATTCAATTTTTTTCATACTAGGTGCCTATATAAGGATAAATATGTAGGTACTATAATGCATGGTGTGTATGGTGCAATTGAGATAATTTATAATTCGAGATTTATTGGATTTTTGACCTATTCTTTTTGTTTGCTTAAAGTCTAGGTTAGGTAGGTATGTATATATTAGGTAATATAATAGGATAGGTACTACTATGTAAAATACCTGTTTTAGGATATTTTTCTCATAAATTCTAAATTTTTTAAGTGCACATGAGACTAATAATAATGAGGGAATTACAAACCACAATGTATGTGCCAAGGTACATGAATGTTTGTGGTACTAGTTTAGGCTGAAATCTTTCAAGTTTTTGCAAAATTTGTGCAAAACTTTGGACATACTGTGTGTTATGAATTTATGGACTTTTGTTGTTACTTTGTGGTCTAATTTGACTATCCCGAAGGACGTAAAGTTTGGTTCGTTTAATCGTTTTAATTTGGACATAAATAGAATTTTTCGAGTTGAGTCAACTCAGGCATCGCACTCGCACTAAATTTTTTATATTTTTATTTCCAGCAATATTGGAACATAAATTTTTGAACTCGTAGGCTCAATATGCTAACATAATTTAGTAATATAGTGTATTATATCAGTATAATACTGCACATTCGAGGACATAAAAAATTACCAATTTGAATTTGGACACTTATATCAAAAGTTTAATAAAACATTCAAAATTATTCTATGTAATGTAGGGTATATCAAAATTATATTTATGATAATTTGTAGTTTAAACCTAAATAATCATGTACTAGCATGTACAAGCTGAAATCACACCACACCATACATAACACATTGAATCAAAAATCTTAAATTAAAAAATTCGAAAAATTTTCAAAGAATTTTCAAATTTTGGAATTCAAGTTTTTTTATATGGTAATATAAGGTATTACTGATATATTTTTGTATATCTATATATGTATTGGTAGATGATATATGTAATAGACAGTGTGTGTTATTAAGGGCTCCGATTTAATCTCATCCCTATTTTGGTTGAAATACCCTCTATATTTTTGGTCTAACTCTACGCCCGCGCCTGTATGAAATTAACCAAATTAAAAAAAACCCTTATCTAACCTAACATACACTGAACTAAACTAAAAAGTATAGGGATAAATTCAGCCTAAATATGGATGAAATTAAAATTATAGTCCATACATTTAAGTGTTTAGTAGTGCTTAGTAGATATATTTTTTTAATATGAATTTCGATAATTTGTCGTTTTGTCATATGAAATGATGTCATATGAGCCTACTTGCCATGTATTTTGAGACAATGGGTATTTTGTTTATATTTTTAATTGAACTGTTTTTAATACAATTATCTAACTACCATAATATAAACAATAAGTAGGGTAAAAGTACTTAAATTTTTAGAAAAGTTTTGATAGGTATGTATATTAGTTTTGAGATACTTGTAGTAAAAATATATTATATGTATTTTTGCTCAAAAACTTTTAAACAAAAAGGTATACTTGCCATACGAGTAGTAGGTATTTTCTCAATATTGCATGTCAATCATACGAGCTGGAAACTTCCATGTCCATAATCACCATTTTAATTATGCATTAAAAGTTTCAATTAAAAAGCTTAAAACTTAAATCAATTTCCTTTATCTTCCCCCTCAAGTTTCTTAGAATTAGACTTTTTAAGATTTTGCAAATTTCAGCTGATATACTTTCAGAATAGGTAGGGTACTCATATTATAAGCATTATATAAGAGTACAATGCAAAGTTGAAATTGAGAAAAATGTAAAATACAGAATTTTAGATAGGAAATGGCAAGATAATGGAAATTGTGAGTGTATTAAAAGTAAACAGAGTTCAATCAAAGTTCAGCTCAGTAAGAATGAGAAATGGGACTTTAGGAGAGGAATTATGTAAATATTAAATATATATTTAGTTATATTATAATATAGTCAGCTCAGGTCTATTATACTACTACGAGTACTAGAACTAAGGTTATCTAAACCAAAATAAAATATCAAAAAAATTTCAAAATTTTCTAAATGTCTAGAGCCTTACTTGAAACTAGGAAAAATTTTCAAAATTAATTTTAGTAAAAATAGTCTAAAGAATCTTATAAGTACCCTACTTTTGAGTCAATCTGGGCTTAAATTTTGCAAGATTAGCTTAATTTTGAATTTTGACATTTTTGAACTTTTCAAAAATGTTTGTACCTAATATTTTGAATATATTTTGGATGTATCTTAAGCTTCTCTCTCATTTCTTTGTGACTAAGGGCTGGTAGATTAATACAGAGTATTCAAAATTTAAATTCATTTCCTTCTAAAACTCCTTTATTATTGAGGATAAAAATGTGAAGACTGTGCTATACTTACTCCAAAATTTCAAAGATCACACAATATGCTAAAATACAAAACAAATTCGAAATAGCAAATTCGAAAAGATCCAAAAGCATTTCAAAAGTCAATTTCTGCAAAAAATTTGGCTTATTTTATCATCAACTTTTTAAAAAATTTAAGAAATTGAAAATCGAGCTCTACATGACAAATGGTATTAAAGTCTAAAACTTAAAAAAGTAGTTAAAAATGCCAGAATTTCATTCTAAAAGTTTGTTATAGATTTTGTACCCGTATATGATTTTTCATTTTTTAAATGGGATTTTTCGCATTTACTATTCATGGAAATTCGATTAGAACTTCCTGAAAAGTCTCAAAAAAACCATAATGCATATGTATTATGCACTCAAGGCTTGAAGGAACTATTTATAAGTATATTATCGATAAGTACTATAAGTTCATTTTGCCCTCAAAAGTTCATATTTTGTATATTTTTAATGTAATAAGATGATTATTTTCAAGTTTTGAGAATTTTCGATGGAAAGACTTGAAAGGTAGGTAGTAGCATAAGGTAAGAATAAGTATAGTATATACATATAAGGGGCATTTGTAAACTTGTAAAGTAGATAATAGACAGTAAAGAGATTATTTTGAGAAATTAAATTTTTGTTTCTAAACATATTTAACTGTTTAGAATTTCGAATTGATGTACCCCTACATACATTAATTATGTATAAGAGTATGTACATTAGGTAGGTACTTTTAAAAATTGATTTTGATAAAATCAAACAAATCCTATTTAAAACTTGAAACTTTGAGAGAGATATGAATAAGTAGGGTTTCTATCTGTAAGTATCTACCAGATTCTACTTAAAATTTTCAAAGAACTTTTCACCGGAGATTAGAAATATCACTATATGTAGTATGTGGAATAATCGAATCAAACAACTCAAGCATCAGTAGTCCTTAAAAAGAGAATATTTATCTAGGTATATTTCTCGATTTTGAAAATAATCTCAGTACCTATACCTATTTATAAATTAAAAAGTTGTTCAAAATCACAAAAGCTCGTTCAAATTTTCAATAAAAATCATTGTCTTATAAAACTAGCTTTAATCAACTCACTAGAAGTTGATTATTAATTGTGCGAGCAAAGCGTTGAAAACTTCTCAAGTTACTCCATTTTTCAGGTTCATAGGTCAATTTTTGGGGTCAAAGGTCAACTCCCGGGTCAAACGGACATCAAATTCTGAATCTCTGTCATCGATTACCTCATTTTTGATTTTTCCCATTAGATTAACATGGGGCACCCTTTAAAGGTCCCCTGACCCCAAGGAGTGGGGCAATCTGAAATTTTTTTTGAGCATGCACAACTAGACCCTACAAGGGTCCTCCATACCAAATTTGGTTAAAATCGGTCGAGTAGTTTTTGAGTTATGCCGCGAACTTACAGACAGATAGACAGACAGACAGACGGACGGACGGACGGACAAAGGGCAAGCAAAGTTGAATAGTAAGTGCACGCTTCGCTCGCACAATAAATCAATTTTACCCTCACGAAAACCTGCACTCCCGACGGAATGTAAGATAATTTATGATAGCTTGATGTATTTTGTTATATGACGGCCAAAAAAACGAGCACTATAGCCCTTTTTTTGACAATTGTAAAAGGTCGGGGTTAAGAGATATCTATCAGTATCTGTATAGTTATGGTTTACATCAAAGGTTCTCCCTTTTTTTTCTTTACAGATTTGCAAATCTGTTTATTTATGGTAATGGTATTGTATTATTTATTATGAAAAATGGGCTTATATGTTTTAGGTTTTACGCAAGAATGCACGGTTACAAAGGGCCAACCATAAAATTGAATAAACACAAAAATAAATTGACAATTCGAATCTAAAAATATGATCTGTCAAAAAGTCTCTCACCTTTTGAGGTCTTTTGAATTTTGAATAAATTAGATTTATTTCCGTAAAATTGTATACATTTTTGTTTTGTATCAGTAATGTAAGTAATAATATCATGAAAGGTACATAAAAGGTATTCTTAAGCTATATTTCACTTATTTTGTAATTTTTAATAACTTACCTAACCAAACTAACAAGGAGATACTCTTTGTCAAGATTCTAAAATAAAAATTTTGATCATAAAATCAAATCTTAAAATGATCTTGTACATACTAATCCTAATCCTAAATATGTAATACTCTGTACTCTAGATTTAGATATATATATGTAATCACTTTTAAAAAAATCCAAACTACACATGAGTAGGTTTCCTTGTTAGTAAGTACATATAATAGACTTTGTCATTTCTTTTAAAATAATTTTAGGTAATTAAAATTAGTTACTTTTACTTGACTTGTACATTTGAATAATTTTTTAGCACCAAAAATTGGCATTTTTTCTTGACATTTTTTGACCTTTTCTTCTCACTCGTCCAAGAAATATGTGGTCATTTCTCCCTTACCCTTGACATTAATTTCGCCACGACAGGTGAGTTTAAATCCGCAATTTTTCAAAACCTGAGCCAACTCTTCAGTTACCTGTTAAAGTATTTTTTGATAGTAATTAATTTTTAAACACTCCCCAGCTGGAGGTTTTCAAGTTTTTTTAGGGGGTTAATTGATTGTTGTGTAAATATGGGAAAAACGTGAATTGAAACAAAGCACAAAAAAACTACAGTAGGTATATAACTGGACTACAAGAAAACAAAAATTATCTTTGTTCTATCACAAACACAAAAGTAACATTTTAGGCTAGGCTATCTAAAAAGCTCGCTTAAAAGTCTTTAAATTGACCTAACTTGTATAATTATAATACTAATTATACAACGATAAAATAATAATAATTTACATCAGATTTATCCTAAAGGTTCAATGCCCCATGCACTTAATGTCTAAATTCTGCCACATGTTATCAATGGCCTTTTTGGGTGGACTTTGGTCTAAGAAATCTCTTTAAGTACTCCACATCCACATACATAGAAATTATATCCGCAGACACATTTTACTTCAAGTCTCTACGCGGAGTACTTAAAGAGATTTTTACGACCAAAAGCCATATGATAACATGTGGCAGAATTTAGACTTTAGGTGCATGGGACCGTTCCGTTAATTATCCAAAATTTTATAAGAAATCGATCGACAAAATCAAAAATCTTGACCAAAATCTACATGCAATATCTGTATGCAACTAGGTTTATTTTATAAAAAAATATTCTTAATTCCAATTTTGAAAATTTAGGGTAAAATTTTTGCCAAAATTTAATTAAGATACGTTTTATCCATGTATTGTACTGTCTAGTTTTGAAAAAGTTATTATTTCATAAACCTAGAAAATAATGCTTAAATAAACTCTATCTGTACTTTTTAGCTTGAGAACAATATTTAAAATTTTCAAAAGCCTTGAAATTTTTGTTTATTATAAAATGCGAGCTAAAAATCGAAAACAATGTAAAATGGGTGCGTTCGACAAACTTGAAAACTTACTTGAATTCGATCCAAAACCCCAGTGGAATCCATTCTACATTCATTCATGTAAAGGTTAAGATTATATTTTGTGATTAAGAACTTGCATTTTATTACACATTTACTGATACTTAAATATACAATAATGTAAATGTAGTGTATTTAGGATAGGATAGTAATACTTACCTTGACGCGACATTGACTGAAATATTGAAATTACTATTAAATTTTTCCAAAATTTTAGGAAACTCTGAATATTACCTGCATTTCCCCATATATCGTATCTAAAATAAAAATTTAAGATTACACTTATAGTATTATGCTATTACACAAGATAATTTTTAAAATTTTTAAAAGAGTACTGTGGTTTTGCAGCTCCAATTACACCTGCTACGACCTATAAAAAAATTAATTTGCTAGTGGATTTGCTTACAGAATAATATTAGGCACATGTTTGTTAACTTTTTAGCAAATTTTTAAAATTACCGGTCCAATGTTCATGCCAATCCTAATCTTGAAATTATTGAATGAATGCTCATTAATTGTTTTCAATTGTTGTCTCATTTTCAGTGCGAAATTTGCCATTGCAGAAATATGGTCGAAATTTTCGAGGTCTCGGGTGGCTTTTGTTAGACCTAAATTTTCCGTAAAATTAAAACTACTATATTTCTATACTCTAATAATACTTATTTTAATTAAGTTTTAAGCCTACCTGAAGCAGCCATATAAGTGGCCCCAGTTGTCTTAATCTTTTCGATGAACCTGAATTGTTTTTCATTTAAAATCTCATCAAAATCCGCAATTATCTCGTTCAATAATCTAAAAAATAATGCACTATTTTAATTACTTTCTTTAAGAAATTGCCAAAATTGTCCTAAATAAGTTTTAAAGATACCAAAATTGCATTTTGTTCAAAAATTAATCAATTTTCAAGCTAACCTCAAGCACTCTACGCCTTCGTTGTTGGCTTCTAATTCAATGTAGAAGTCCCAAAAGTTTGGAATGGTTGCAAAGAGAATACAAACTGAATCACATTGTTCTGCGTACAATTCCTTATAGAAAAAAGAAAAAACGAGGGGGAAAGAAAAAAATTGTGTCAAATTATGAATTAGCCAAATTTTCATGATCAAAGTAATATTTCGAGCAAAAAACGTAATCGAAATGGAATTTATATACATATAGTAGGGTATGTAAAGGTGTATTAGAATGTGTATTAACTCACATCATAGAGTTTCTCTGAGGCGAGGAAATGCTCGCAGACATGAAGGGGTAGAATATTAGCCAGAAGTTTTTTATTGTAGGCTTGAAGGTGATCAGTTTCCTTCTTTTCCTCTGGATAATAGGAATTTTTTACAAAAAAATTAGAAATATAGATATTACCAAGATAATATAAGGATAGATTAGGGATAGTTTGGTACTTTTTTGAAATTTGGACAGCTAGTTTTCATCTGATTATTTTGTCCTGAAATTTGGTCGAGTTTTTACTATTTCTATAGATATAAATATACTATAAAGCTGTCAGGTCAAAATAACATGTTTCATTCGAAAAAATGTTGTATTTTTAAAACTGTTTCTGAACTATCCCTAATCTACCCTTAATAAATATTTCTATCAGCAGACAATTCTCCATAATTGGAATGTCCAAGTTCAAATCATAATCATAGGTTGGTATACGTTTTATGAAAAATTTTCTAAAAACCGATTTCAAAAATTTTGCCAATATTTTAGGGTACTTTAAGATGATTAATTCAAAAATTTGTTCAAAAAATTTGAATTTTTCATACAAATTGAATTGTGTTAGATTTAATGCTGTTAGGTTCGTAAATTTCAAGATATGGAAAAAGTTTAATATGATTTTTTGAGATTTTTTGGTTTTTTGATATTTACTTACATGATATAAGCAAGTATGATATTTTGCTTACCTTTAGCTTGAAGTTTCCAGAGAAAGTCAAGTCTGAGTGTGGCTTCAGTCTCTCTTGCATGCACTGCCAGTGCAAAAAAGAAGGTCAAAAAAGTGACTAGATCCGAGCTAAAAAAAACCCAAAAAATAAAAAGTAAGAATTCAATTTACCTCAGAAAAAAACCAAGAAAAAACATAAGGGGGGATATTCTCATGTAGGTTACCTAATAAAAAAGAACAAACAAATTCGAGGTTCTGTCCCTTGAGGGCAAAAAATTGAATGAAATGACGAAAAAATACCCTCAGAAAGAAACCATTTTGAGATCTTTTTATGACAAAAGCATAAATGCCTATCTACTACTATCTACAAATCCTTGAAGATAGATCAAAATAATGTAAAAATCTATAATTTCAAAACCAAAAATGCCTACAAGTAATACTTTCGATAATTAAAAATAATTTCCGAGTGAATTCTAGTTAAATATCACTAAAATTAAGCTATAGTAGACTACTTAAATTACAGTTTAGAAGTAAAATTACCTGTGAAACTCGGCCATTATAAATCTGACGACCATCATGATCATCATGGCCAGAATTTTGAAAGCAGAGCCGACCATTTGGTACACACCCATCGAGCACAGGATTAGCAGTAGAGCCATGTCATTCTCACATACCTAAATTTTTTTCAAATATTTGCAAAATTTCGTAAAAATTAACAAAACCCTTAAAAATTTGCAATTTTTTTAACGTAATTTGTAATTAGTATTTTGACGTACAGGTGGAGAACAAGGAGGTTCAAAAAAATGTCTTTCATTTTCAATACATGGTGGACTCTGTGTAGGATCATCGGTGTAGTTGTATTCAGAATTGTGGTTAGAGTCTATGGATAGATAATCTGAAATTTGTGAAAAGTTGGCAACAGCATCATCATATGGTGGGCTGCTGGTTGTATTAAAAACCGAGTTTTGTATGGTAGAACTATTACAGCTCTCAATCTACACAAAAGAAAGAAAGGAAAAAGTGGTGATTCAAAAAAGAGAGAATTACTTTTTTCATTCAAATCAAAGATCCAATCACTTTCAGCTTATAAGGATTCTTTTTTTACTCTATTTTGTAAATCATCACATACACTATGTATCTAGATGCTTATCCAAAATGTCAAAATCAATAATTGCCAATAAATTTAGTTAGATACCTTACAAGAAATTGGGATAATTATTTGAAACTCTTTTCTTTTACTGTCTTTGAAAAATTTTAATCACATAAAAATTTCAACATTTTTAATTTTGATCTGATTATTTCTAGTCCAAAAATACAAGGGAACAGATCGAACATGCAATTTTTTATTCGATTTTGATTAGAATTTTGAAAAATGTCAAAATTCGAAAAAGAAACCACAGATTTTGGTTATTTTTGAATCAAAAATTCTGAAAATTCAGCCAAAATAGGGGTAACATTATATCGGAGCCCAAGAATTTGGCTTAAAATCTAAAAAAATTTTATTAGATTTTACTAATATTAGAAATCTTGACCATGAATCATGGTCCATGATTCATGATTATGACCATGAGTGCTAATAGAGGGATATTCTCAAATATTATTAGGCCATTTGAAAAATTTTGAACTGGTGATTAGGAAAAAAATTTAAATTTTAGATCAGTTAGATAGTATTTTAAACTATAGAAAAATTTTGTTCTATCTTTTGTTCAAATTTTTTAAAACTACTGGTTCATTTCCAAAATCATAATACCCAGGATCATTTAAACTTTTATTTTGGATATTTCTGCTTTAATTACAGTATAGTGATACAACAAGGCATATTTTAACTTTTTTTGGATAATTTGAAATTTGACAAAAAATTTGGCATACCAAAGGGATTCCAATAGAAAGATATATGAATTGTGAGAAGATAACTAGGCCAGCGAGGATTTCTGCAGATCTTCGATCGCCCCATTCAGTCTAAAAATATAAGTAGGTATGTGGAAAAAAATCCATTATTAATCGGAAATGCAATACAACCATTATAAATACCTATCTACATCTTCATACTTTAAACTACTACAGATATACAGATACTCCAGAATAGAGGAAAAGTACATTAAAAAAATCGAAAATTAAGTTGTAGGTACGAGTACTAGTATTTTGAATAGAGGTTTCTGGATTCATTTCATTCTAAATGTTGAGATTTACCCGAGTGGAAAAGATGAGTATGATTAGATGTGCAGTTATGAGGACTCCAAGAATTATAGTAGACCTGGAAATAAATTTAATTAGTTTCTTTCAAATCAAGCAAAATTTCAAATACCTACTCAAAGTACTAGACTACTCGCATCTACAGTATATTATAAATAATTAAGCTGAGCATGCATTTCTAATAATCTTTAGAGCAGTACATATACTAGGTAGGAATTTGAAATGATATATCGACTTTTTTTGCCCATATTTAGATTTAATTTGTGTAAAAATTGATTTCATGATTGTTCATTGCTAGAATTTTTTATTAAGAATTTCTTGAAATTATTAGCAAAGTTGAAGTTTAGCCAACTAATTGGTAATTAGGTTACTTCTAGATACTTGCTTTACCTATTTAATAATTTAACCAAAATAGCCTATCTATTTTTTTACTGCATAACTATCCTATTAGTATCCTTATGACTCAACATGATGTTAAAAGTTGGTTTATCAAGATATGGTAAAGTAACAAAAAAATTTCTTAATTCTTTCTGACTTGAAGTGTCTTTTAAACCTTTTAGTAAGTACCCACAACCTACAATCCTACAAAATCCTAAATCTATTTAGAATTTTTTAAATCCTAAAAACTAGGAGTATTTGCTAAGAAAATGTCAACATACTAATGTAGGTATTAGGATTAGATCTAATCTTAAGTGCATAAGTACCCTAATCCAAGTTTAAATATATGGTAAAAATCATAAAAAAATGTATTTAAAAAAAATTCATACATGTATGATCCATTGAGAATAAGGATAAAGATGAGAGCAAGGTCGAGGATTAGAGATGTAAAAAAGTAGACAGATAACATCTCGTCCCGTTCATTATTGTACTAGAATCACAAAAAATATATCAGTAGGGTAGGGTACTCATCAATATCAATAATTTTTGAAAAAAAATTTGAGTTTACATTTTTTTGAAATAACCTCTAATTAATCTGTATTTAAATTTTTTCCTTATTTCTCAGATAACTTAACTAAAATGACTTTATACATATAGGGATTACATATTTTTCATATTGATATACTGTACACCTATCGTGATTGCACACTATATGCAATTACTAATACAGAAAAAATATATTTTCAAGTATCTTTTTGGAAGTTTACACATTCTTAAACATTATCTCTTATTGTGCGAGCGAAGCGAGCACTTACTATTCAACTTTGCTTGCACTTTGTCCGTCTGTCTGTCTGTCTGTCTGTCTATCTCTCTGTATGTTCGCGGCATAACTCAAAAACTACTCGACCGATTTTAACCAAATTTGGTATGGAGAACCCTTGTAGGGTCTAGTTGTGCATGCTCGAAAAAAATTTCAGATTGCCCCACCCCTTAGGGTCAGGGGATTCTTTAAGGGTTCCCCATGTTAATTAAATGGGAAAAATCCAAAATGAGGTTTCGGTTTAAATGGTTATAGGGGTAATCGATGACGGAGATTCCGAATTTGATATCCGTTTGACCCGGGAGTTGACCTTTGACCCCGAAAATTGACATTTGAACCCGGAAAATGCTATAATTTGATATTTAAGTGGTTCTAGAGGTAATCAACGACGGAGATTCTGAATTTGATGTCCATTTAACCAGAAAA
Organism: Nanhermannia cf. coronata Gr-Ori-00579; assembly: GCA_034699045.1. Classification (NCBI taxonomy): domain Eukaryota; kingdom Metazoa; phylum Arthropoda; class Arachnida; order Sarcoptiformes; family Nanhermanniidae; genus Nanhermannia; species Nanhermannia cf. coronata Gr-Ori-00579. The sequence continues at coordinate 6,854 of JAQIXA010000276.1, read as the reverse complement.
TTGACCTTGTCCCTGAAAAATGGGGGTAATTTGAGAAGTTTACAACGCTTTGCTCGCACAATTTATAATCAACTTCTAGTGAGTTGATTAAAGCCTAGTATAGATTTATTTTACTTATTTTAATATATGAAATCAAAGAGAGTAATTTCTTGTAATAATTACTGCATAATTTAATTACACAGGAATTTCAAAAAAAACTATCTTTTTTAGTACCCAGCATCCTTGTACTACGATAAATGCCTATTTAATTTCAACTGATTTTTTTGCCAAAATGTAAAAAATTTGCTTCAAATTTGTAAATATGATCAATTTTAGATTTGAGAAAAATTCTAGTTAAATAATTCATTTTGTGAGACAAAAAAAGTTAAATAAAAAATGGGGCACCTGCTCTCAGGGCTCATTAAAAATTGAACCAACCTTTCACGACCCTTTAGATCACAAAAAACTTGTAAAACTCGTATTTTTATTTTATTTTTTACACAAGTTTAACTATACTAACTACACAATACTATAGTACTAGTACTAGTACTATTCTTTTGCAATTTTTATGGATTCTTTAAAAAAAGAGAGGAAAAAAAATCCATATCCTCGTATTTCCACCCAATTTTTTTGTATATTTTTCTTTATTAAAATAAAGGACAAAGAGAGTTTGATTATAAGCAGAGTAAAATTTGAATAGGCAAATTTTCTGGTAGTATTGTATGTGAATGTGAGTATATGGCAAATAGTTGAGCACAAAATTTAATAATTATTTATATTAAAAATTTCTTTTCTTATGATGGAAACTTTCCTTTTATATTCCTTGTATTATATTATCCCTATTATTAAATATAAATAGGTTTTAACAATATACTATTATAGGGTATGATAGTATTATATGCATGTATAGAATAGAATCTTTGAAATGCTTTCGAGAAGTATTTCGAGATTTGTTCAACTTATCTTGAAAAGTATTTTGAGATTTTTGGAAGAAATTCAACTTTCTACGACTATCTGTAGTACTAAAGAGTATAATTCTTTATCTGCTTTTGAGAAATCCTGACAGACTTGATAGACGTTGAAAAGACAAGGAATTTGAACTAACAGTATCTAAATCTATAAATGCCTTTCAAAACTTGGATCTTTTAAAGTACAAGTAAAGCTACACAAATGGGTAAGTTAGTCAAAAATTTGGCAAATTTTGTTAAAATTAGTCAAAAATCAAAATTGGTCAAAATTCAAAATTGGTCAAAATTTGCCAAAATTCAAAATTGGTCAAAATTTGGATATAACTAAATACATATTTGAGTAGCCTTAAGTACAAGTAAAGATTTAAATTTTAAACAAAAATTACTAAAAATAGAGGACTTTAGTTTAATTTCATCTCCCTATTTTGGTTGAATTTATCACCTATATTTTTTTTTGTCTAACTTTGCCTCTGTTTGAAATTAATCCAAAAAATTTTAATTGAAAGATGTAATCCTTTAAATTATAAATATAAATTGTAGTTCTACTGTTAGCCAAGGGAAAATGCATCTGTAACTAAATTTATCATTATTTATGCAAATTAAATTTTGATCGACTTTTCAAAATTTCAATTTTGATATTTTGAGCCTAATCAACAAATGTTCTATCCTGCCTAGTTAGTATTTGGGAACGATTAAAGTTTAATTTCATCCCTGTTTTGGTTGAATGGTATAAATTTACCCCCCTGTATGAAATTAACCGAAAATTTTATTTAGATTAGGGTAGATTAAGTTAGAATTTAATAAAATTTTGTGTTAATTTCAAACGGTTAGACCCAAAATATAGGGGGATTCAATCAAAAAGGGGTAAGATTAAACCGAGATCAATTTTTAAAAATCATATATTTGAGTCAGTTAATTAAGGCAAGTGCATATGTTACAAACAATTAAACTTTCATTTAAATTTTTCAAAATTTCATGCAAATAAAATTGTATTCAACTTTTCAATATTTCAATTTTTATATTTTAGAATATGAAACGAAACTTGAATTTATTAAATCCTAATCCTAGCCAAAATATTGTACATAAGTACCTACCTATAGGTAGGGGCCAGTCGTACAGTATACAGTGTTGTTCAGTAAAATGTACTTTACTTTTTTTAGACACCATAAATAAGACTTAAAAATTAGTCAAAATCTCAAAAATTTCGAACTTGAAGTTTTGATTTTGTTTCAATTTTTCGATTCCATTCCAGGGGTTAGTTGTATCTACCCCTGTATATAGATCGGGTGTAAATTCTATCATGATTTAGATTCACTTTTTAAGCCAAAATTCAAAATTACAAATAAAAAGGTACATTGTTACTACTTTAAACCAAATCAAAAACACAATAATTTGGTAGGTAATTAAATAATTCTATCAAAATTTTTCGTTTAATAAAAGCCATTTTTTAAATTTTACAATTTGGAAAGGATAAAAATCTCTAAAAGATTCATCTATTTCATTAACTCAATTTCTCTTTTGAATCATTTAGTTATATTTATTCTATAATAATACTAGGTAAATGAAATGTAAAGTTACTTTTTCTATATTCAATTTTTTGTCATTTCTGAACTTTTACTTGAGCTATCTATAATAGTAAGAGCTCAGATTACATTTCAAAGGTAGAGTAATCTTATATTTAAGAAAAAAATTGAGTTAAAATCCAATCTACATTGTAGTGTAGTCAAAAAAATATTATTAAAATGTAAATTCGTGTATTTAAAAGGGGAGATTTTTTGAGGAGTAAATCAGATTTGAGATTTGACGATAATTCTGCCCATTTCTTAATTAAATCAGGAAAGTAAATGAGCTCGATTAAATGCGGTTTTTTGTCTTAAAACAATCCTTTATATTAAATTTAGTAGTACAACAATACATGTATTGTATATATGTATAAGTAGAATTATATCCAGTTGAAGTTAATTAATCTGAGCTCGGGGAAACGCACTCTTGTCCTGCATTATTTATGCAGATTATCCAAGATATGCTTTCTCCCCATTTGAAAACACACAGCAGAGGCAGGCTCTTGAGGGAAAATACTTTTTGGGATTTTGTATGAGAAAGACAGGAGATTATAATCTGAATATATTTATAACCCAGCTTTCACCAGCTAAAAAAGGCTTGAAAGTTGAGGGAAACCGGTCAAATCTGGTTTTTTTTTGATTATTTTAGGTAAATAAGAAAGTTCTAAAACTATGAATTTTCCAAAAAACGAGACTAACCGACTATCAGTATAATACTAGGGGTAGATTAAGGATAGTTTGGAAATATTTTTGAATTTTGATCACCCTCTTGTTCTTGTCGGCTTAACTAATTGGTATTTTGATCTACTTTTTTTGAGAATATCTCTGGATATATTTAGATACTAGATGTAAAGATTTGATGTAAAAATAACAAGCATTTCTATCAAAAATAGGCTATCCAAATTTCAAAAACGTATCCAAACTATCCCTAATTTACCCCTAATTGACTTGCACACAAAATTTAAAATGTACTAAAAAATGTATAGGAAAATATCATTTTTTTCAAAATTTATTTTGAAAATTGTCTAAATAAAGATTCGAGCTTTCGAGAAGAAATACTGAAATTCTTCCATGGTAGGGAAGGGATAGTTAGTAGTATTTGACTCTGCTTTAATCTCATCCCTATTTTGGTTGAATTTACCCCCATATTTTTGGTCCAATTTTTGTAATTAATCCAAAATTTTATTTAAATCCTTACCTAACCTAAACTAAAAAATTTTTGGATTAATTTCATGAAGGAGTAAAGAGTTAGACCAAAAATACAGGGATAAATTCAACCAAAATGGGGATAAAATAAAATTTAATTTATAGTATTTATACAAGTATAAGAGTAATTTTAGTCCTAAGGGTAAGAAAGTGCGAATCCCCTAATGAAATTCCTTATCTTATCTCTACTCGTATACCCGCGTACTATTTTATTATTAAACTACCATTATCCAAAAATAACACAAAATATATTTTTACTACACCTTATAGAATACCCTATATACATAGTCTACATATAAGTTTAGTAGCCTTTTCAAATAGAATCTTGTAGATAGAAAAAGAGAATGAAATTGGTAAATATTATGTGGTCGTAAATAAGACTCTTTTTTCCTCATCATAATCGTCAATCCTTAGTTTTTATTATCATTTTTATTTTTATTTTTATTTACCTTGCCCCCGGTTACCCATACCATACCAGCAGCCATAAAGAAATACCTAGAAACACACTTTGTCAACTAATTTACTAGAGATAAGAGATTTACACACACACATAATATGATATCACACTAAACAAGATTGCCAAATTTCAAATTACAAAAAATCTATTTTTTTAAATATAAAATTTCAAATTACAGATGACAAATAGTAGGTTCAAAATAAAGCAAATAGGTACACAGATATTCTTTACATTTCCAATTATGAAATCCTAGACTGCGTAATTTAGGATTAGGAAGACAGTTATTATTAGATTAAAGCTAAAATTTCAAAATTCTGAAATTCAGATTGCAAATAGAAATCTGATATTAATCCAAGTTTAATCTAAGTTTAAAATTTTGAAATATTTTCCAAGTTAAAAATTTAATTTGGAACTAAAATAAAATAAAATAAATTCAATTAAGTAGGGTATTTAAACACATAATTGAATTTTTCTACTTTTTTTCAACTTTCCAAAAAATTCATAAAATGATTCATAAATTTCATAATGTATGTCTAATATGAAATTATACTTTAGACATTGAATCAAAGTTTGTCAAATTGTCATATGACTAGTTTACTATTTGACAGAATTTTTTTTTAGAAATTTTAGATTTTTATTTATACTCACCAGGTAAATTGAAATCGTGGACCAAAACTACTCGATCTCATTATCTTAAATGGAAAGTTCACATCGAAATTAACTTTTTTACACAAAAATATTTGGACAATGCGGATAACTTGGGTCCTAAAAGGTCAAATGAAATGTAAAAACCGTTTCTTGTTAGCCTGAATTTAGTCATGCATATTTCTAATGCATTATAAGCATAGGGAATGATATTTCATTTGACCTTTTAGGTCAGTAGCTATCCGAATTACCCAAAAATTTTGCGGAAAAATGTTGATTTTGATGAGAACTTTACATTTTATATAATGGGATCGAGTAGTTTTGGTCCTCGATTTCAAACTACCTGGTTAGAATATCAGTACATATAGATAGGTAAAAAATTGAACTAGACATAGACCTATAGTAATAATATAAGGTAATATCACAATCATATTTTTTTCAAATCTCTCATAGGACAAGATTGAGGAAACAAATTTCAAATTTCAGAATTTGAATTCAAGGCAGATTTTGAGTCCAGAATCAATAAAAAAAGAGAGAGAAAAAAAGGATTTTGGATTTGTTTTCTCAAAAAGGATTTGTTTTCTCAAGTCCTTGGATAAATGTACTACTACTGACTACTACGATTACTAGGTACCTACTATTATGTAACTATGTACTTGAGATATAAAATATAAAATATCGGTTGATACTTTAAGTAATAGTATCTACGCACTTTTCTCTACTATTTTTATTTTTATTTTTTTATAGAAAATGGATATATGATTAGGTACTGATACTACTAGTAGTATCGGTTTAGTATGATACTTGTGTGTGTGTGTGTTTTGGATTTCTTTCAAGTTTCAAAATTTTGTATTTTTTTTGCTGGTGATTGCGTGCAGGTGCGTCTGATAAGCTTCGCTTATCTTGTCCAACTAATTTACTCTGAACATGCACAAAACCCATGATAAATTACCATTTACTTAACAGTTAACTGTATAGACAATTTGGAGAAAAAAATTTGCAATCTGTCAGATTTCTATTTGATCAAAAAATTGGTATTAGGCAATGAAAGGACATGAAAAACGATATTTGAAAAAATTTTGAGATTTTTAAGACAAATTAAATCGAATTCAGAGATCTAAAATTAAAATTTTCAAAAAATTTGACAAAATTTGATTGAATGGAATTTAAAAATTTTTGAAATAATTTGGGGTGTTTGATTTTTACTTTTGATATTTTTCATTTGACTAAATGTCCTAATGAGAATGAGGCAATTTATAGGATAATAAAGCATCTTAAACTATTATTACAAGTTTTTGTATAATGTAGGTTTAATATTATAATAAGCACATTAAAAGGGTATTTACATAGTATAAAAGATGGGAATAAAAATGGGCGAGATTCAACTTTTATTTTTGGTCAATAAAAGTTTCCAGAAAATCAGAAAATTGCTTATTAGAATTGTTCAAAATCAAACTTCTTTATAAGAAAAAGGCTCTGATTTTCTCTCAACCCTATTTTGGTTTAATTTAACTCCGTATTTTTGGTATAACCTAACCCCTGTTTGAAATTAACACAAATTTTTCTAAATCCTAACCCAACATAAACTACGTTAAATAAATTTTGGGTAAATTTCATGCAAGGGTAAAGTTAGATCAAAGATCTAGGAGTAAATTCAACCAAAATAGGGATGAAAATCGTCCCCAAATACTACTAACTAGCTAGATTACTTGATTGATTAGGTTCAAAATATCAAAATTTGGAAATTTTAAGATATTTTATGGAAGTAAAATGTACAAAATCTTTTAAGAAATTTTTACAAATTTTTAATTAGATAAAAATCCAATGACATATTTGAATTGAATTTTATCATAAAAAATTTGAAATCTCCCAAAAGTATTTTTTGTCTTTTATAAAGACTTTGATTTTATCTTACCACTATTTTTTGGATGAATTTACCCCTATATTTGGGTCTAACTTTACATCTGTATGAAATTAACCCCAAAATTTATTAAAATCCTAACCTAACCTAAACTAAACTTAAAAAAATTAGAGTTA